>CM026569.1:2503297-2656628 GCA_015143295.1 Tetracentron sinense
CCATATGGCTGGGAGATGATTTACTCTTGTGTTAATAGTTTGACCATTTTAAAGGGGTTTATAAATTAAGACGGTCATTTTTTTATATTGGTGTATGCATCAAATTTAGAATGTTGTTTACAATCAATATTTTGGTTATCAATAAAAAAAGTACAGACCAAAGTTTGGTAGTGACTAATTCTAAAATAATATTATTTATTATTGATTTATTACTACATTATCAGTGGACCCATGATTCATTGGGATCTATCATTCCCACATATATTATACATTACTATTAGGTATTCGCATATAAAATCTCTTTGAAAGGAAATAAACATGCATATATTGAATATATGACTATTTCAACCGGACCGACTTTTGCAAAGTAATCTCTGATACAAATGAACAAGGGTATTTAGTGGAATCTGTACTACGAGATATAACTTGCTCAAATTCTTATATTTTGGGTACAAAAGAGAAAAGAACTTTTCCAACTTGGACTTATACTTATGCACTTAGGCGAGCTGTGTGAGTTTAGAGGGTTTAGTTCCATTGAAACATTTGAACAAAAACAACACGGGTTATGTTTCTGCGTGCGTTAGGGTGGTACGGCCTGGCCGGGTTTCGTCCCATCTAAGGTGGAGATTAAGAATTTTCAGGGTGTATAAGGGGCAATCAACCTTCTTAAGTCGGGGCTTTTTGGAGTAATGTTGCTGGACTTACTTGATGGTCACCTAAGCAGTTACAATAGGTTGTATGTGTGCGTTTAGAGTGTGTTAATTATGGTGACACCATTCAGCGAAAAAGAAAAATTTTCCTAAATTTCTCGCATCTCCACACGAGGAGTCTGAGATTCAAACTCAATTTTTTTTCGTGTATATGGCTCTGTAGGTATGGACGTTCACATGGCAGCAGCACCTGAAACTTCCACGAAACGTCCTTTAATGAGCTTCCACGAAACATCCTGTTGGTTTTTGCTTCACACGGTTCTCTGGCCCGAAACCGTCTTCACCTCTCCACCCTAGTATCTCACTCTTCTAATCTTTTGGTGAAACACTTGATATTGCTACCCTTCACAGGTCTGAAAACCAAATTTTGAAAAACAAAGAAAATAATGGTTTATACCAGTTCTATAAATAATAAGGAAAAGTAGCGCCTACCGTGTGTATTTCTACTTGTTTAGTATTTACCAAAAAAAAAAAAGAAAAGTAGCGCCACTTGCCCGTACCGACTACTGAGCCTCCCGGGCTAGCATTTCTGCAATCTTTGCATGTGATTTGAGAGTTCTCAGAGGGCCTGGTTGCTCTCATGTAGGGCTGCAAACGGAGCGGATACGAAGCGGATATTGGTATATCCAAATTCGTATCCGTTTATATATCCAAATATCCGTATAAATATCCGGCGGATATTGAAATATGGTATCCTTATCCGACATCGATTAAAAATATCTGGATTCGGATAGTATCCAAATTATTAAAAAAAAAAATTTAAATAATATAAATTAATATTTAAAAATGTAAAAATATATAATTTTTTATTTGAAAAATATATTTTAAAAGTAATATTAAATTTATAAATTTAAAATATATTATTTATATATATTATATAATCGGACGGATATTTAACGGATCGGATGTATCAGTATCCGAATATAAACGGATGGTGATTTACTATCCGAATTCGCTCCAACGGATATGTTTTCGGATAAATATCCGACTAAACGGATGCGGATGCGAATCGGATATTATCCGCATCTGTTTGCTGCCCTACTCTCATGAACACCTGAGCAACCCCATGATGGACTAGTTAGGAAACTGATGGACTTATTACTTTGGACCTGGATGTTAGGTCCAAAACATAAATAGGCTAATTTTGGATTTAACTTTAGCTTAAAAATAAGGCCTTGGTTCAAGCTCTCAACAAGGCTTGGGCTGGACTTGTTGTGGCCCATTATGGGTTGGGACAACGCTGGCCCTAGCCCATTTGGGTGCTACTTGTGACATCAACCATGCTCCATGCATCACATAGACAATGCTATGAATATGTAATCATCTGCACTAAAATAACATTCAAATGAATTTGAATTCATTACTACTGAAGCCCTCGGGACTCAGCTTCCCATTTTCTCTTACTGTTACATAAAGAGATTTTGGCATCTCTGGTATCTTCTATTTAATTTTATATTTGCTTGCAAGGAAAAAATAATTAACTAGAGGAAGACTATGACCAGTTAGGAGCTACTCAGTTTGTGATATGAGTTGTGTGAACAGGAAAGATTCTTTAATAAGAGCAATAGTTCTCTTCATGGGCGAGGAGCGAACTATTGCTCCTTGCTCTCACAAAGCTGCCTCTTCCATTGCCATTAACTCGGGTTAAATTTCTTTAACATTAGGCTTAAATTTTTTTTCTTCTAAAAACCAACGTTAGACAGGTGCATCCTAGCTAAGTGTGAGTGAATCTTAACCACAATTGAAGGGAGTTAAAAGGGGGATATGTGACACGAATAGGGGAGCCGAAATGCCTCTCCTCGAGTCACTGAGGAGGTGATTATTTTCCTTTTAATTATAATTGCATATGATCATGTTTGAATATCTTTGGGCTTTGGGTAGTTATTGATATGAGACTTGGCTCCAGTTGGTGCTGGCGAGGAGACTGCCAGCACCCACTCCCATGGCGCCACATATCTATGTATGCATTGATGTACATGCACAATAGGCTTACATGAGGTATGCGACGTCATGATAGTGGGTGCTAGCGGTCTCCTCTCCAGCACCAACCGGAGATGATCCCGTGTCTTGATTTGAGATTTCAATAAGCTATTTTTCGTTGAAAGTAAGTTTTTAATTTTGAAAGTTATAAGCCTTAGAGAAAATTTTAATTCAATAATTTATTTTGGAAATTAAAAAAGGGTAAATTACACTGACCTCCCCTGAACTTTGGCAAAATTTCATAAATCACCTCTTTTGTTTATGAAATTACACTACCCTCCCATATGTTTCAAGTTGTGGTAATAGATTCCCCTTTTCATTAATATGTCGTTATTAACATTGACGGATTTTGATGATGTTATGGTTTAAATAATTTAAAATACTAGAATTACCCCCGAAATACCAATTACACTAAAAATGTTTTTTTAACTCACTTGTTCTTTTAACAAAAACTCTTCAACATCAACATAAATAAGGGGTGTTAGACTTTTATGTTCTGTTTGTTTCGATATAAAATAGGAGAAATTCAAACCGCGGAAAATGTCATTTATGTGCGTTTGGTTGCTCGTAAAATTATTTCCTAAATAAAATGTTTTTTGGAAAATGAACAACTTTTAGAGAAAATAACTTACATTTCAAAAACCCGTAAGTCATTTTCCCATAAAATTTCTCTTAAAATATGTTTTTAAAGTTTGCAAAATGACCCATATTCACCAAACAAAAATTAATTTTTTTAATATTTTAAATTTTCTTAGTTTTAATTTTTATATTTCTCTACAAAAAATATCCCATCTTATTTTCAAAGAATGCAGGCAAACAACAAAAAAATTGGTAAAAAAAAATAATCATATTTTACCATAAAATTTTTTTCTTTGTAAATGGTTTATTTCGTAAAACAATTTAGGTGCAAACAAACGGAGCCTTAGTGACACTATGAGAGTATGTCAGTATCCTTTATTTTGAACAGAAACTTAATTTTGAATAAAAGATAAACACTAATTAACAAAACATAAATTAAGTTTTTTTTTTCCTTCAACTATTGGCACATACACAAATGTCTTTCAAGCATCACATTCACACAAGTTGTTCATCTGGGAGATAGGAAGGAGACCACTAGCACCAAATATTTCACAAGCCTAGTGAAATGGGGGTATAGTAAAAGTGGATTCTCAATTAACAATGTTAACTTTAAACACTCATAGAGGTAGTAAGTCTAATTTTAGAAACAAGAGGAGAGGTTTCTGAAATTTCGTCAAACCTGAGGGGAGGTCAGTATAATTTACCCAATTAAAAATAATAGAAGTAAAAGTGAGTTGTGAGAGAGAGAGGCTTGTACAAAAATGTTGATTGCTTTACACCAAGCATCTTCTCGAAAGTGAACGAGTAGTGGGATGAACTCTCCCCTAGTTTAATTGCACCGACATATCAATACGTTTTCCTTTTAACCCTATTAATTGCAGTTAAGTTTCATTAATCTTAGGGGTCAATAATATAACTTTGGTTTTTTTTAAAAAAAATATTAACTTTAAGGGTTAAATTTTTTTAACTAGAGTTCTTTAAATATTTTTATATTAAATGAACCCTAAGGGTAAATGATTCTTAACCATGGTCAAACTATGTGAGAGTGATGAATCACAATTGACTGTGATCCAATCTCAATTATCCATAAGAATGTCAGAAGATCAGACGGTTACGACAATTTTGAGCTGGGTACAGTAAGAAGACTCAACACTACCGACCCATTTATAAAATGAGGAATGCTATAAATACTCTCATAATCCCTCCTCCCATCTGTTTTAGAAAATAAAATAAAATCAGGAGCATTTTTGGAATTAGTGATAAAAAGTAATGACATTTTTATAATTATAAAGAAAACTAATTTTGCACCACCACTTTTTCTATAATTACATGAAAAAGTGTGCTTCCCCAGTCTAACAATTCTGTTGTTTTTTTTTTTTCCGAAGTCTCACGATGATAGTTGTTTGTATGGCATTGTTATCCCTCCAAGTTAAGAAGCAAAAAATTCAAATAAGAGAAAGTTATAGTTTTCACCTATTCTGAAGGTAGTGGATTAGATGTAGCGACACTTGTCGCCTCCATCTAGAGAATTTAGAAGTTTCAATGGGGGTAGTATTTTTCATTACAAAGAATGCTATCAACAAAATCTCATTTTAGTCTCACATGAACGTTGTTAAACTTTACTTTGTGAATGCTAATAACCTTATAGGTTTAAAAAAGAAAAATCAACAAGGTAGGGATGCCTGAACCGAACCTGCATGTCCCACGGAAAAACTAGTTGAACCCGTGCGCTGCACGTGAGAGGGTTAAAGAACTTAATTGTGTGAAAAAATCTTCTCTCTTTCCCCCTCGCACTTTTTTTTGTTCTTCAGTCTCTCTCTTTGGTGAACATATGGAATGATATCCTCTACGGTTATTACTAAAGTTGTGTTTGTGCGGAGAGAGAGAGAGAGCCCCTTACCTGTCCTTTACACAAAAACTTGATTGCCTTACACTAAAAGCATCTTCTAGAAGCAAATAACTAGTGAGATGAAATTGTTTGGATTAGATTTTATTAGCCAAAAATTAATTGTTATAAAATTGATTGTGTAGATATTTATTGTCAAATAATAATCCACTTGTCCTGACCAAAACTATGGAACTCATCTGAAAAGTCGATTTGCTGGATCAGAACGTAGTCAAATAATCACTTTTTTAACTAATAATGTTTGGGGAATAAGAAGTTGAAAGACTCATAATCGTAATCCCCGAATACTATTATGTGAGAAAAATGATTATTTGACAATTAATTTCTGCACAATCGATTTACCAAAATTGATTTTGGCTATTAAAATCCAATCCAAACACGTTTGGTAATACGAATCTAAATAATTAAGAGTTTATTTGAAAATTTTAGCTTATTTAGACTTTATATTGTTAACTTAAATGTTAATTGGATGTCTACATCTTTTTGAAGTAGATGTTTTAACCTTAAAAACAATAGTTCGCTCCATAAGCAGGAGCGAACTATTGCTCCTCCCTCTCACACATACGCTCCCTTCAACTTCCTTGAACTCGGGTTAAGTTTTTTAATCTTAGGGTTAAATTTTTTATGATTTATTTTTCTAAAAATCAAGGATAAAACTTCTACTTCAAAAAATCTAGACACCTAATTAACTTTTAACTTAACAATCTATAGTCCAGCTAAACTTAATTTTTAGGAGAAAATACATTTACACCCCCTGATGTTTGACGAAAATACACATAGACCCCTTTAGTTTTCAAAAAATACATTAGGTACCCTTACTTTTCAAAATAATTACACTTACACCCCTTCTGTCAGTTGACCGTCGGTCAACTGACAGATGTGCTGATGTCATCAGTTAAACCATATAAAGTTCCAAAACTACCCCTACGAAAGTTGTGTTTTTCCCTTTATTATTCTCTTTTTTTTTTTTGGTAATCATCGTTTTTCCCTTTATTTTTTCCCAAATCATGAAATCAAAACCCTAGACCATCTAAGGCTCCAACGGCGATAAATCTTCTTTGGCAACTGTCACATCGTCTTCTCCGGTAAGCTTTCCCCTTTGCTTTCTCTACTCGTTTTTCTCCACCATCTTCTCCGGTAGCTTTTAAGGGATTTTTGGTTGCAAAAGTTTGGAGGTCCCACATGTCTGGTTCAGAACCTTTAGAATCCGTAGTTTTCAAGTGATTTCGGAACCTTTAGAATCTGGTTGCAGAAATTTGGAGGTCCCACAATGGTAGCTTTCAAGTGATTTCAATGGCACACCTCACATTGAGATGCGTGAGGACATAACCCACTTGAAGAAAGAGCATCTTCGCTTTTGTCCACATGTGTTTGGCATATCCTTGCTTTGACCCACTACACCACATGTGATTTTGCTAGTTGTAGGGTTATGTCTTGCCATGTTTATTTAAAGCATTTCAGAGAGATAGTTATGCAACTAAACAATGGTAGGTTTATTCAACTAAGCAATTTTGACTTGTTTCATATATTTTATATGTTTCAGCTTTAACATTCACATGACCCCAATGTTTCTCCAATTTCAACATCGTCCCTTTTTTTTTGAATTTTATAAAGAAAATAAATGCAATGAACAATATATACTATCAAACAAGCGTGTGACAACCTGCAACAACCAAACTGATTGAACCCTTATTTGTTCATTATTGTTGTTTTGAAATGTTAATCATCACCATTAAAGTTCAGAAGATTTTAGTTCCATTTTCCTCATAAATGATCGAGCTCATCCATCATTCTCAATGTGTTAGCATAGATTATGGCTTCATAGCATGATTAATGATTGATACATGAAAATGAGATGAGTTTTCAGCTTTTCTTAGATTCTGTTTGTTAGTAGAATTGCATTCTTTATTTGTGTGGTGTTGTATTCTCATCCTTCTAACTATATAAGTTTAGCATAGATTGTGTTTAATGCATAGGTGCACAAGATGCACCAAATATATATATGCGCAGTAGATCCCACAAAGCACAAACCACAAACCTTAAATACTCCAACTGGGAAATAGTGTTATACTTTTGGATATTTATCTATTCTTCATTGTACAATTGTTTATTCATACACCATTTATTTGTTTATGTTCTTTAATTTCAGGAACAGTTTTAATTACATTACATGGACCCTTTTGAGGAGGGGTCGGCATGGTATGATGATGGTGAAGATGAATGGAGGGTTGAGAGTGATGATGGTGACACAAGTGATGATGGTGAAGATGAATGGAGGAATGAATGCATGAGCCAAGACAGTGATGGTGTATTATCTGACTTCCAATCATATGATGAGGACAGTGATGGTATTCACAGTTCTGGGTCAGAGCCTGAGGGATATGGCAATAGAGTTAGCAGGGGATTGGGAGCTAATGAATTTATGAGGGAACCAGATGGGAAGATAGTGTTCAAAGTTGGCCAAGAGTTTAGCACTTTGCAAAAGTTTAGGGACATGCTAAAGGACTATATAGTACAAGAAGGGATCATTATAAGAAGAATTAAAAATGAAAGAGTTAGGGTGACATGTTCATGTGCTGCTGATGGATGTCGTTGGAGGATTCATGTGTCTCCTATATCAGACAAATCCACTTACAAGATCAAATCATATACACCTGATCACACGTGTGTAAGAGTTGATCAGGTAAATGAAGCCAATTTAGTATGGATAGCTAAAAAGTTGGCTAAGAATCTTAAGGCAAATCCAGATATAAAAATTGATGGAATGCAAACTGAATTGAAAGATATATTTGGAATTGAATGCAGTCAGAGCAGGTTATATAGGGCAAGAAGAAGAGCAAATGAAATTCTAGAAGGGGATCATGGGAAAAGTTATGAAAAACTTACAACATATGCTGAAATGGTGAGGATGACAAATCCAGGGAGTATGGTTAAAATTCAACTAGATAGGGTGACTATTAATCATCAACCCACCTTCAAAAGGTTATTTTTCTGCCTTGATGCTATGAAGCAGGGATTTCTAGCAGGGTGCAGGCCCTTCATTGGCATGGATGAAGGGCCCATTTGGTGGTATGCTGCTTACTGCTATTGGACTGGATGGTGATCTGGGGATCTACCCTATTGCATTTGCTGTGGTTGAGTCAGAGACGAAGGACAGCTGGAATTTTTTCATTCACTGCTTACATAGTGTTCTTGGAGATGTGAGAGACCTTACTCTCATGACTGATAGGCAAAAGGTAATTCATCATGTAAGCACCCTATTTTTGCACCCCCTATTCCTCTTCCCACTTCTTCAAATGCTCCAAGGTTTACCCAAGGCCCAAGCCCATTTGGCCAAACTTATACCCAAACAACTCAATCAAGCCCAATTACTTAATCCCATTACCCAAGCCCAAGTAGCCAAGCCTAATTACCCAATTGTCTTAGGCAAGACTCAATTGCTTTAGTGAAACCCTAATTACCATAGCCCAAGCCCAATTGCCATAGTTAAAGTCCAATAACCATAACCCATGACCCATCTACTAACAACCCATGATCCATAAGGTCTAGTCCATATGCCCACATCCATTCAACCCATATCCAAGACCCACTAACCCAAGTCCACTTTCCACTTTCCTACAAAAGACCTTTTATTTTTTCTTCAAACCCCAAATAGCCCCATTTTTATGTTTACATACCTTTTTTACCACCCAATCATCTCTCACCAAGTACACACCTTTTTGACTAACCAATCACCTCATTTACTCTCTTACACCTCTTACACTCATTCTTACACCTCTTACAAAACAATTAATCCTCTTACACTCTTTTTGACCACCCAATTACCTCTCATCAAGTACATACCTTTTTGATTACCCAATCACCAACCACATCAATTTTGACCAACCAATCACCTCCCTTCTTCTCACCCAACCCTCTATTAATCACCAAATTGCCACAACCCCTTGAAACCTCTATAAATACAAGACCCTCACAAGCCATTTCTTCCACCTCCAAAATCCCAAGTGGAAACCCTAGCTCTTCCTCCTCTCACCCAATTTATTTCTTTTTAGCCTTGAAGAAAGTTAGAAGAAGCCAAGGTTTAGAGTGTGTAGAGAATTCTAGGAGTAAAAGCCTAGAGTTCTTCACTAACTCTCTTTCTTTGTGGACTCTAAAAACGCATCACCTCTTGGAGCATTGGAGAAGTAGTCTTGGAGTAGTAGGCACTCTTCCTTTTATTCTTTATCTTCTTCTTTAGTTCATATCTTTTTTTATTTGTAGTCTTCTTCTAGAATAATTTGGGAAGACCTTTCTTTTCTCAAATTTAGTTGGGTCTCTCTACAACAATCTAATGGTGTAGAGGGACCCCACCTCAAAAGAAAGGAGATGTCTTATTTTTTTCTCTCATGTAAATATTTCTTTCTTTCATATGTACCCACTAGTGTGGATATGGGTAGGCCCATAGAGAGTGGAAGCTAAAGCTATACCTCTCTTTTTTATTTTGTTTCTTCATTTTGATTCTAGTCCTTCTTCTAGAATCATTTGGGAAACTCATCATCACTCCAATTTTCATAGTTGAATCTCATTACATCATTTATAATGGTGTGAAGGGACTACATTAGAGAGGAGATGATGAGTTTTCATTTTCTTCACTTGTCACTTTTTCATTTCTTTCTTTTTTCTTCATGTTCTATTTTGAATGGATAAATGATGACTTAAGGACCTAGGGACTTAAAGAGGACTTTATCCAAAATGCCTCATATCAAAGACAATGGTATTTGATTTATTATCAACACCAATCCAACAAAATAGGTGTTGGCAATAGACCATTTACTATTCACAATGCACACCCCTCTTTATGTCCTAAAAACAATCTTTTAGCCTAACTTTTTCTTAGTCTTTCTCTTGAATAAAATTTGACTTTAGTTAAGTTTGCCAAAATCTCACCTATATGAAAATCCAAAAAAAAAAGAACATGATAAAATCTCAAAATACCAAAAACATTACAAAATCTCAAAATACCAAAAAAATCTAAAAATACCAAAAGACCAAAAACATGTTTGCTAGATCTTGGTTAGCCTACTCAACCATGGTTAACACCTTTCTAACCGCGGTTAGACTTAGACCTTGCACTTGACCAACCCGGTCAACTAAACCCTAGCCCCTAGGCTAGACCCTTGACCACCTTATGCACACACACACGCACCCTTAGCCTTGGCACGGGCTCATGTGCCAGAACTACGCTCGGTCTGATCTCACCCCAATGTGAGTACGTAGGCAACCCAACCCGGGTTCGACCCTAGCCCATCTAACTTTCTTTCTTTCTTGGATTAGCATTTGATTAAACATTTAGACATTTTAATTAATATTGAGATTAAATTTGGCTTAAATTTAGGGAGTAGGTAACCATTACAAAATGGGGGTCTTGGGGTGCCTAACACCTTCCCCATGACTTAATCGAACCGCTTACCCTAACTCTAATAAATCATTTGCCTTATCCAAATCAATCCGGGACCTATCCCTAAGAATGAATAGGTGGCGACTCTTAGTCAAACCACAAATGTGAAAGTGGGTAGAAAAATCCATGCTCACACATCATTTATGTAAATCTTTATTAAATTACTTCATTATATTGTGTTCATCATGACTGACATGTGCACATTTATTTATAGGGTGTGCTCCTTGCAATAGAAGAAATTTTACCTGAGGCAAATAACAGGTATTGTGCTAGGCACATATACAACAACTTTAGAGCAAACCACCATGGTTCAGAGTTGAAGACTCATTTTTGGAGGGCTTCCAGAGCCACAAGCATACATGCCTTTAAGTATGAAATGGACCATATCAAGAAGCATGATAGCAAGGCATTTGAGTATCTGGCGAAGATTGATCCATCCACATGGTCTGCACATGCATTTGATAAAAGCGTAAAATCTGACCATGTAATCAACAACATTACAGAATCATTCAATGGGTGGTTGGGTGTGCAGAGAAGCAAACCCATTATGACTATGATAGAGTTTTTAAGAAGGAAACTTATGACCAGAATGCAAAAGAGGTATGAGAAGGGGTTGACTTGGGGAGGAAGGGCAACACTAAGGGTTAAAAGGAAACTGAAGGAGATAGGTGATAAGTCAAGATTCTGCAATGTGGTATTTGTTGGAGGGCCTGATTATGAAGTATTGGATGATAATGTGGGGTATGTGGAAAATATTGAAAAAAAGGAATGCATTTGTGGAGCCTGGCAGATCACTGGGATTCCATGCAAGCATGCAATGGCAGCTCTCCGTTACAAGAGATTGGAACTTGAAGAGTTTGTGGATGCCTATTTCACAAAGGAAGTGTATCTGAAGACATACTCACACCTCATCCACCCTATACCAGATGAGTCCATGTGGCCTGCATTGGACCTTGAGTCCATTAATCCTCCATCTCTCCATCGAAGGCCTGGTAGGCCTAAAAAGAATAGGAGGAGAGAAGCAAATGAGTTTGCCCTTGGAAGCAGTAGGAGGTCAGGTTCAGTGAGGTGCCAAAGATGTAAGCAGTATGGTCACAACAAGCGCACGTGTCAAGGAGCACCAGCTGGAAGTGGAGGGAGGGCTGGAAGGTCAAGGAATGGCAGAGGTGGTGGAAGGAGTGGCAATGGCAGGTCAGGTGCTGGAAGGAGTGTTGGTAGGAGGAGAGAAACAAATGAAGGGACACAAAGTTCTGTTCACAACACACAGGGTTCACAAAGCAGCATGTTCGTTGAGTTTAGTCTTTAATGGTGGATTTATTGTCTTAGAAATATGCTTTTTGGGATCATTTTGTTGCGTAATTTAAGTTCTTAGTAATACACTTTGCTCTGCTTTTGAATTTCTTTTTGTGAATTATAGGGCTGAACTATGATAGCTTTAACTATGACACAACTTTATTGTATTACTAAGAACTATGTTGGTTTGAAAGAATCTATGTTTGGTAGGCTTAAAAAGAATCTATGTTGGTTTGAAGATGAATTTACTTTCTGGAGTGAAGCTGCATTTAAAAGTTACTGTGACTGTTCACGCTACATTGTGTGATCATGGATTGATAGTTATCTTGTCTAGCATCAAAGATTCCAATATTTTGGCTAACAATTACCTAGGCTGCTATTAAGTCTTTTTTTTTTTTTCCAAGCTTTATGATGAATCTATTTTTTTATTGAATTTTTTCTAGTTTTATATATTGATGACAGATGAACACATCATCACAAAGGGTATATTATTTACAAGAACCCATGGACAAGTTTCAGACCTCATGTTTCATTGTAAGAGCATATATAATCATTTCCAAGTTATCAGCTCGTTAAAATTTGTTTTCATGTTTCAATCTCTTTTGACGTGATTGTAACATTGATTATTTGAGTCTTGCCTGTATTTCTTGGGGGGCTTTTTTTGTCTATCTTTAGCATCTTGGACTCTACCTGTATAATGGTGGAGACACAAACCATCCAGCCTGTATAGAGTTAACGAAAGGGCCATTTTCGACCCACATTTGACCCGAGCTAGTTTGGTCAGCTGCAACCCACATTCTCTTAGAAGAAAGTCCACAAAAAAGGAGATGGTAAAGTATCATAAACTGAGAGATTTTCTATAAAGCTCCTCTAATCATGTACAGGGGCGGAACGAGGAATTTTTGATTGGGGGTACAAGGGAGGAGCCAGGAATTTTTCATTGGTAGGTGCCTAATGTATTTTCTAGAAAACTGAGGGGGTCTATGTGTATTTTCGTCAAACCTTAGGGGGCGTAAATGTATTTTACCCAAAATGATTCAAGGGGTAGTTTTGGAATTTTATAAAGTTTAACTGATGACATTAGCACATCTGTTAGTTGACCGACGATCAACTGACGGAAGGGGTGTAAGTGCAATTATTTTGAAAAGTAAGGGTACCTAATGTATTTTTTGAAAATTGAGGGGGTCTATGTGTAATTTCATCAAACCTCAGGGGGTGTAAATGTATTTTCTTCTAATTTTTAAATAAGTTCTCTAGTCTCCACTTGGACAAGTAGCAGTGAGAAGTCCATCATTAAAAAAAAAAATAGCTTCTGAGACCCCCTTAGGGTCGAGACCACCCAGACCATGCTCTAAGAGCATGAAATTTCAGGTGGGCCAGCCTACAATGTGAAATAGGCCGTACACAAACCCATGCTCTCATCTCCCTCCACCTATTCAATCTCGACCACCTCTTAAACTTTAATCAAGACCAAACGGTTATTTCAAATCTTCATGTAATGAGGATAATACTGAGACTCTGTTGTTAGGGGAAGAGATCGAATTAGACGAAGGAAGCTTCCTAGTGAATGGTCATCGTTTCCCCCGAGGTGTCTCTCTACTCAATTATCTATTTGATTAATCCAAACCACTTTCTCCCTTTTAAAGCCAAATATCTAAGTTTACCTTCCAAAAAGAAAATTAAAAAATTAATACCTGGAGTGGTAAATGCTAGAAATTAGAAGCTGGGCTAAGGGTGGGGAGAAAACCAAAACGCACTCCTCAGGATTGATCCCAGGACCTCCTTCTAGTGAGGGGATACAATATTACTGGGCTACGCCAACTGGCTAAGTATTTTCCTTCTAGCTTTGATTACTAGCCGGAAAAACAATTGAAAGGCTTTACTTCAAGATATACTATTAGGTCGTAACTTAGTATGGTTAGTATTCGTTTTAGGCTACTGAGACAAATGGATATTTTCAACCGCATCTTAAAAGGTTTTGTTAGGAGCAAGTCGTGTCCCTCCCCTCTTCAGAGAAGGAGAGGATCATTTTTCAAACAAAATATTAAGTGTCTTGACACCTAGCTCGTGATGGGTTCGATTTGATAAGTATACTAATTTTTTTTATGGGAAATAGTTAACGTAGCCGTGGTTCCCATTTGGAAACGGAAGGACCGGTCCTCATTGTTCCTGCCCCAATTTTAAATACTCACCTCCTGATTAAGATTCACTCACCCTTACCCTATGTTTGGTTGTTGAGAAAATTAGTGAAAACATGGAAAAAAAAAAGAAAATTAGACAAAACACAGCTAAGAATTGTATTAGAAATATAAAATTTTCTTTTCTTTTCCATATTTTCACCTATTTTCTTGGCAACCAAACATAGCATTAGGGTTAAGCAATCCAACCATGGTTTTTCTGGAAAAAAAACACCAAAATCTTAATTTTAATTTTATTAAGCTTAACCATAATTAAAGTGGTGTTAAAAGGGACACGAGGACGCGGGGTAAGATAGTAAACAGACCTATGGGTCCACTAAGTAGTGCTTTTATCAGTACCTTATTCAAGCTATTTGCCATCCAACCGTCAACCCTCTATTGCCGTTTTGTTTTTCTTGTTTTTTGGGTAAAGGTAATAATACAAAACTCACACAAATATAGGCCAACCACACTCAAACACGGCCCCACACACAAGACAGACTCAACGCATCTCTCACGAAAAGGGTCTATACGTGTGGTTCTGGGTCCTATATAATGCTCCTCGCTCTCACAAAGATATCCCTTTTGGTTAAATAGTTGTGTCTAAGTTTTGTGTGTGAGCCGCGCGTGTGTTGTGGTGGGGCTATGTTTGTGTGAAAGGTGTATTATTACCTTTACCAAAAACATATCAGAAAAGCACCAGTCACAAGCCTCCCCCAAACGCAAGGTGGTGGCAACAAGTGTCAACACATCTCTTATTATATTATTATAGGGAAGCGGAAATTCTACCTACTAAAAAAGAGTAGCAATCATGGGTTTTTGGGAAAGAATTCTAAAGAACACCTCGTGTTGCACCCACATTGTGCCTGTGGAAAAAAATCCACTAAGTGCATCTTATATCATAGCGATACTAATAGAAAATATTCATCTCACACATCCTAACGGTTTTAAATCTCTTATTTCCTATAAAAGAAGACCTTACCTTATGGAAAAGGGACTAAAATTCACGAATTAACAGATCACTAGAGAAAGAGCAACCAGTGAGCTCAGCCTCTGAGATCAGCTACCTCAATTCCATGGCCCTTCTCTTTATCCCAGCATCACACTTCTCTTGTCTTCTTCTCTATCTTAAGTTCATCATTTATCACCAGTTTAGTACGGCCAATACCTCTGTACGTTTTAGGCTGATCTGAAACTAGATTATCCTCTCTTACTCAACATGTTGGTTACAGATAACCAACAATAAGAAGATGCTAACTAAAAATGATTTTTTACAAAATAAGATAGACCAGAGAAAAAAAAAATCAGCTTACAGATTATTGTTAATTATTTGGTTATTAAGAGAATAAGAGGCTCCATTTGAGGACACCGAGGAAGTGGTAAGTTAAGATTTTAAAATTTTAGCCAAGTTAGAAGTGTCAATATGTTTTAAGTGCTACAAAGCCTAGGATGCATGATCAAAGTTCATCTCATCTCAAAAGAAAAGCAAAATAACAAGAAAAACAACTTCACCTTCTTCACATGCCGTAATTAAACTACATAATTGGACCAAGAGAGTGCTCCAAACTGAGAAATGGACTATAGCTCTTAAATTTCAGTAACAACTCTTTAGTACTGTATTCAAAGCTCATAGAAGGAAAAATCAAAAGTATATAAGCATTCATATTAGTAGTAGTAACCATTGCTGAGAACTGGGAGGGGTGTTGTTAAGATGGAAAGAAGATGTGAAAGGTGAGGCTACTCACGAGTTCACTAATCATAATATATTCATAAAATGTGGTCAACGCAATTAACCAATTGCTCTTGAATTTTCAAAACAAAGGGTTGCGTGGATAAACATAAATTCCTACACAATGTCTACAACTCCAAAATGCTTGGCTTACTCATTAAAAGCTCTGGTAATTAGTTATGAAGGTATACCATTGGGAAGACCTTTAGAATGTAGCATGTAAGATAAAATAAATTCTCTCACAGTAAGTTAGGTCATGATATGATAACTTGGATCAAGAATTGCTGAATTGCAGTTTAATTATCAAATACAGTAGGTTTTAATGTCATTGTCCAACATATTGCAAATCATTCTTAATGACCGGAGCATTGGGCCGTATAGCCATGGTTTTGTACTATTGCACTTCATGGGCAAAGCTCTTTGGAGTTTTTAGTCTTTGAGAAAATTATAATTTTGTTTGTATAAAAATATAATTAATAGCCTGAAATACAATTGAAAATCCAGAACCAGTCTAAATAACAGAGGGGTACGTATTACGTACGTTGAGACCTTAGCCTTAAAATTTCTAAATATTATACGAATGACCACGCAAATAAGTTGAACAAGACAATTCTAAAGCGGTGATTCAACACATTAGGGATCCGATAAGGGATCTCCGCATTATACCGTCAGTACATTGATCAGTTCGCCAAGAATACCCATAATCTTGCAACTGGCTATTGCACTATTTTCAAGCACTTCCTAGGCAACATACGAACTACGAAAATTTCCACCTGATTTTGTGAAAATAAATCAAAGAAAATTAATTCTAACGTGTTCAATACAATGCAGAGTGTAATATTTTTATTAAAAATTCTTAACCTTCGGAGTTAATTTTTTTTTAACTAGAGTTAAATATTTTTATAATATTTATTCAAACAATTAAGGTTAGATTATTAAACACTAAGGATTAGAGAATCTTAATCTTGGTTAATAGGAGTTAAAGGGGATACGTGTTTGACCTATGGGAGCGATTGAACTCTCCCTGAATTCAATCACGATTGGCTGTGACTTGATCTCTAGAAGTAGGTCTAAGAATACGAAGTAATACCTAAATATGGTATATTTAATTTTTCTCTTCTTGTTAGTTTGGACTGCTGCATTCCTCATTAATACTCATAGAGAATAATTTTTTTAGGAGTCAAATTCTCTATGGTGATAATCGGATTTGGCAAATCCGGTTATCACCCCTTGAGGTAGCCACGTGTCCCTTTTGAAATCCCTTAACCGTGGTTATGATTCATCCACCCCTAGGGTTCACCCACCCATCCTTGTTTTTTTTAAAAAAATAATATTAATTCTGTTTTTAAAATTAAAAAACTATTTTTAGAGTTTTTTTAATGTTAAAAACAGTTTTTTAATTTAAAAAATATAATTAAATTAAAAAAAAAAACCAAGGATGGGTCGATGAACCCTAGGGGTGGGTGAATCATAACCATTGTTAAGGGGTTTCAAAAGGGACACGTGGCCACCTCAAGGGGTGATAACCGGATTTGCCCCTGGAGGTTGCCACGTGTCTCTTTTGACACCCCTTAACCGTAGGTAAGGTTCACCCACCCCTAGGGTTCACTCACCCACCCATTTTTGGTTTTTTTTAAAAAAATATTAATTCTTTTTTTAAAATTAAAAAACTGTTTTTTGAGTATTTTTTAATATTAAAAACAGTTTTTTAATTTTAAAAAAGAATTAATATTTAAAAAAAAAAACCAAAATGGGTGGGTGAACCTTACCCACGGTTAAGGGGTGTCAAAGGAGACACATGTCGACCTCTTTGGGTGATAACCGGATTTGCCAAATCCGGTTATCACCGGAGATGATTTGGCTCCAAAGCTAAACACTATTTTAGAACTAACCACCTTTTTTCCCATCATTTTCTGTTTATTGCCCAAACTAAGACAAGACCACCATTCTGAAAATTAACATAAAAATTAGAACTCCAAATCTTCAAACAGAGAGACACTAAAAGATATTACATTTCGTCTGCAAAACGCGATAAAACAATAATTTTATCAACAACTAAAGCAAGAAAAAACAGAACAAATGTAACAACGGCCGTACAAAAATGGAAATGGATTAATTCGACAAAGGGCAACAGAGTTCGAAATTCGACAGCAACAAAATGAGAAATACCGAGTCATCTTTGTTTTGAGGAACGATCCGAACGTTGTCCTTGTTGACAAGGAGATCGCCGTCCTTGAAGGTACCACTTTGAGTACTGCTTAAAAAACCCTAACACGAATTACTCAACACCAAAAAACACCTAGAAATGCAGACAAGATAATCGAAGAAAGATGTATGAGAGAGAGATATACAGGACACCAGATAGAGAGTTGTGAAGAAGACAGACTTAGAAATGCATTGTTTGACCTTGACTTACCAACGACTTTTCTTATGAGGGGAGAAAGTATATGGTAGTGTAAGCACCACATAGGTGTTTTGGTGCCTTCATCCTCCACTGTTCATATGGTTCCTCTCTGCCTATGCTTCAATCGAGATGGTTCAAATTCAATCAACCGGAAATCTCACTGATAGGGCATCTGTATTTCCCAATAATTATTCCAATCCGACGCTTGATATTAAAGTTATTGGTTTCATGAGAGTAGGGATGGAGCGAGTATGTAAAATCTTCCATGAAACATAAATGGTCGAAGCCCCCTAGAAGCAAGTGAATGTAAGTAACTCTCCTTTTTTGCACTCTCTTTGTTTTTGGGCAAGAAGCCGAGGATGGTTACACAAAATAGCAAATTTCTTTATTCTAAGACCAAGAGTATAAATATTAACTCTAAAGATTAAAGCTTCTAAAGCTCTGCTGAGTTCAATTGTGATAGGATTGGACAGGATCCGGACTCCTTGCCTCCTGAGCTCTCAGCTCATCTTTCACATCTCCTTCGAGCTTAGGCTCATCGCCAACGTTGGTTTCGGTACTGCAGCTTAACTCTTGTAGGACCACTGGAGAATTTGGAAAATGAGTGCTATTAGATCGTGTACATTTCCACGCGATTATCAGTAAGATGGTAACTACAAAAATTGCAGACAGGAGGAGGAGGCAAACAAGCCCAAGAAGACGGATTGGGAAGAAGATACAAGTCCGAAGAACTGAAGTAATCAACAAAGATCCAAATCCAATGAAAATTAGATTCAGGTGAATCCACCCAATCGTATCGTTTGAATTTGAAGGACACAAGATCTGGTGCAAGTAAAGGCCCAGTGCAATGAAGAAGGTGAGGAAGAGAAAGGAGATGTAAGCAATGTATAGAAAAGGCTCGTGAACATGATAGGCTGGAGGGTTGGCTAGGAATTGGATGGCCATACCTCCCAAGAAAAGTGCACCCTTGAGAATTCTATCTTTTGTCAGCAACAGTGGCTGTGGTACGATTGAATTAAAATGAGGATCCGATTGTATTTCGGCAAATGAGTTATCCTCATCTCTCACTAGATGTTGGGGAGGATTTGGTAATATTGAATTCGATGGAATTGGGTTTCTAAAGAAACTTGGGAGACTCATGGACATGGAGTAGGGTTTTCTTTATTTCGATTGTCTATACTCTATACTCAAATTTAGCCTCCTAACGGAGTATTTAAACGTTACTTTTGGTGTTTGTTGGCGGGGATAACAAAGTGAAGACAATTTGGAATATCACTTGTTGTTTTTGTTCTCACTCAAAATTTTTGTCTGTTCTGAGTTCGTTGAGTCTCGTTCCGGACATTTTTTTGTCTGTTCTGAGTTCGTTGAGTCTGGTTCCGGACATTTTTTTGTCTGTTTTGAGTTCGGTGAGTCTTGCTCCTGACAAAATTTTTTGTCTGTTTTGTTGAGATTCGTTTAATTAATTGCACTCTATGGGTAATTAGTGAAGGTAGTTTGGTTATAAGCAGTGATTAGCATATCTGGGAAATGGATTTTAAAATCCAAGGCTCCAAGGCTGGACCTCATTGGTTCATGCCCCTCCTCTTAAATACCCACTAATTCCTGGGTACATTAACTATTTCCCTTTGGTAATTGTTATTGGACATTTGGTCCTAGTGTCTAACCTAGGTGGGTTAGGGTTGACACAATAATTGAATTTAAACTGGTTTAATTAAGGCTTGAAACCAAACACAATTCGTAAGGGCTTTTCAGTAAGACACTATTTAAGTAGTTAGTATAAATAATTAAAGCTAAACCTAATTAGCCACTTTCTCAAAAAACCTAAATTAGAGTAGAGAACATGTTGGAGAAAAGGGAAAATGGTTGTGGGATTTTGGTAGATCGATTTGAAATCAAGACTTGGGACTCGAAGTTGGGTACGTATTATTAATGAGAGTGCGTTTATTCGATCGAGGCAATTTTTTCCCAGTTGGATCTACCCTATTTAATCTTAATCTTCAAGGAAAGAGGTAAGTAAATAATCCATTAGATTAAGATGCTTCCATTTATGTTTTGTTTTTTTTTTTTTCATGTTATCATTGTTTTTAATTATAATATTCATGTGTCAATATACTGTTAGACTTGATTTATGTTGAAATCTGGGAGATTATTGCATGCTATGATTTGTGGATTTTTGGACTTGAGTTTGATAGAGAAAATCGACCCAATTTCAATATATGGGTCATAAATTTATGATCATAAATTCGACTTTGGTATAACAGTACATCATTTCGAATAGCTCGAAAAGATCTATAACTTTCATGAAAACAGTTTTTTCAAAATCACTGGTTTTGAAGATCAAAACCTTAACCAAAAATTTTTAAAAAAAAAATATGGGAAAAGAGTTTTCCACATTAATTTTCCAAGATGTTTTAATTGTGATTATAACTATTTATATTTTTCGTTAGCCCTTAGGGACGTTCAGTCATGTGTAAAGGGTTTTAGAATTAATTAACCATTATTTAATTCATGGTTGATGTGTTAACATTTGATTGAGTGAGTGGGCCCCCTAATACCAATTTTGGTATTAGGGCCCAACTAGAGAATTTGCACCCGTACAGTTGACTAATCCAAAAATAATATTTATTACTCAATTTCTATGGATATAAAAGAATTTAAAATGAAGCATTTCATCAAACATGGAGGCCTCAAAACCAGTGTTGTCAGAATCGGATTGGGCATCAAACCGGTAGAGTGGCTGGTTCTCAGTAGGGGTATCAACGAGTTGAGCTGGGCACTGTTCGAGCTCAGCTCATTGGAATTTTACAGAAGCTCAGGCTCGGCTCGTCCACAAATCGTTGAGCTCGAGCTCGGCTCGGCTCGGCTCGATAATTTTTTTTTTAAAAATACATTGATAAGCACTAAATTCAATTAAAAAAAATTAAAAGGACATTTTTTTTCTTTGGGATGTCATGTGACTCACATGAAAGCCTGAGTTAAAACTTAAACAGAAATAATTATGTCAATGTATACTAAATACATTTTACCAAAAAAAGGAATACTAAATATATAATATAAATTTAATTTTTAAAGGGTATTATTATAAAATTAATCGAGCAGAGCCGAGCCGAGCTGAACCACCTATTGTTCAGGCTGGACTCGTTTATTTTTCGAGCTCACTTTTAAGGCTCGGCTCGCCTCGGCTCAACGAGCCCAAAGTAAAAGCTCAAGCTCGTTTTATTTCGAGTTGAGCCAAGCTGGCTCGGTTCATTGACACCCCTAGTTCCCGGTTCCACCGGTTCAACCGGTCCTATTCGACCGTGTACTTTTTGTCAAAAAAATGAAAAATTTTCATTTTCCCCTTAATTCTTCCTGGTTCTAACCGGTTTTGACTGGTTATGACGATTCTGCCCAGTTCTTAAAGAGGCCCGGTTTTGAGGGTTTTGGGAACCGGTGAGGGGGCTGGCTCCTGGTTCCACCGGCCGGTCCGGTCCGGTTTTGACAACACTGCTCAAAACAGAAATACCAAGTTAGAATTTACCCAACATAACCATATCGTTCCATCTCCAAAGCTTCGCTTCAAGGGATAGATTCAAAGAAGGAGAGAGAGAGATTACCTGTCTTTATCAATGCTCATGATGGTTAAGACATCCTCCCTCACAAGCTTTGGGACCCACATGGGCAATTTCTTGAAGCTCTCAGGAGCATCTTCGTCCTGAGCATGGCACAGTAGTGGTGATTATTGGTAAATATAATTTTCACTCAGATTCCGATGTTTGAATCTTGACGGGAGTGCTCCATTTATCATTCGCCAAGTTCTTCCCAGGGAATTGCAAGTGCTTGTAATGGGAAGAGGGTTTGGGGATGAGTTTTACTTTTTCAGTTTCAAAGCGTGGTGGATGCTGTTGAAGGTTGAAGACAATAACCGAGATGAATACAAGAGGAGATAAAAAGACTTTTGTTGGGAGATTCAACAACTATTTAATATGGGCTAGGTGTGGAATGACGTGCCATACAAAATGGGAAAAAGGAGCTCAAAAAGGGATGCCAAATAGGCATCCCAATTTCTATAGTATTCTCATACTCAAAATTTGAATTTGCTTAATACATTTCCGGTTGATTTAAAATATGATATATCATTATTTAGTAATTTTGAGCACATACTCAATTCTTATTGAATATGTAAAGGGATGTGATTAAAAACTCACCATCGGGTAGCCAGATAGTACCTATTATCGGGGGTTTTAATCGTTTTCCATATGTAAAAACTACACCAAACACATATAATGAGATAGATCGAGAATTTTACAATCGATCTCATCGCATTTTTGAGTGGGTGAATAGGAGATCTTGTTAATATTTTTCCTAATAAAAATTATGGAAACAAAGTATCTAAAATTAAACTATAATGTAATATTATTTATTATTATTTTTTGGTAAAGGAGGGTGTCCCAAAGCCTTCGAGCCAAGGATACTATGATGACCATAACTTAAACATCCACCATAATTGGGTTGCAACGATGACCATGAGCAACATCCTTGAATCAAGAGCAATTTGTAATGCTACCAAAAAAGAGAAAGAGGAAACAACAGAAGTAACAAAGAGATCCTGTGGGTTGATTCTTCATGAGCAATTTGTAGTGGTTAAACATCCACCCTTTTGGTTAAGTTATTGTTTGACAAAAAGGTAATTGTCATAACAAAAGCTCAACCATCAATTAACAAATGAGCAACTAAAACATAACAAGTCTTAGCAGTGCATCTATAATAGAATGGGGAAATGTTTAAACTACCGCTGCATTTGACTATGGAGTCAAATGTGCGGTCCTCATTGGTCCATGCCCCCCTTTTCAACACATCAACTCTTTTTAAAAAAAAGAAAGCCTTCCATTGGTTAACACAAATCATCTGTGGTTAGGATTCACTCACTCTTAAGGTTAAGCAATCTAACCTTTGTTCACAAAAATAATAACCTTAATTTTTTAATTTTTTAAAGCTTAACCATATTTAAAGGGGTATTAAAAGGTACACATGGAAATGGGCGTGATAAGCCCACCACGAATTTGATTTCATAAAAACAAAGTTGCAGAAAATCTATTCTTGGTTATGTTAATTCATAGTTCACTAGGTTGGGGATTGGGGATGAAGTTAATAAAATAAATAAGTGAAAATCTGTGAGGAATATATGCATGGCTTGTAATTATTGAAACTAAAAAACCTGATTCATACATTAATCAGAAGTAATTTAGAAGCAGTAAACAGTTGATCACCTGCTTCCAGGGACCTTCGGGGAGAAGAATGGGAGCCGCAGGTATGTAGTTTGAAGCTTCATTCACGCCCAAAGAAACAGGAAAAAAAAAAAAAAAATCTAAGATAATGACAAGCACCAACCGAACTCCACAGCTGCAAAATAATCTCCATTGTTTATTAATGAAAAAGAAAAAAAATTGTCGTTTCATTTGTCAATCATGGAGGTACTGGAACTATACCACCTACAACTCTCGCACTGAAATCAAAGGGATGGTTTCTGAACTACGATTTACCTTTATCCCACTAATTTCTGGATTTCTGATTGTGATATGTTGATGAAAACAGATAAAAATTTCTGTAACCAATGGTTTCTGTTTGGATTGAAGAAGAAAATGCGAAGAGAGATGGGAAAAATCAGAACTAATCTCTTAGATATATCTGGTTTGTAATGGTGATTTGAAAATTCTTCTTCAACTGTATCTATATTAATGAGTCGTTTTTGATTGAAGGTTCTCAGCTGTTTTTGCTTGTCTGTTGGTTAGACTTGTATTGCTTGAGGGAGAGAGAATAGAGTCCCTACAGTTTGGTAACGAGTGTGAGGAGCCGAGAGAAAATGTAACGTGTGTGATTAGATCCATGGTTAATGAGAACGTAACGTATTGATCGGGTCACTGAGAGAAGCAATGAGGGAGTTGAACAGGAGAGAGAGCCTACTTACTGGTTTTAAATCACTGACGTGGCTTCACAAAAGAAGAGTCCTACCTGTCATAAAAAAAGAAGAAACACATACGTGACATTCAGAGAAACATTTTGATTGTGTTATATAGTAGTAGTATAGATTCAGATATGCGCTTTGCTTCACGGTGCTAAAGTGGAGCTCTCATTTTCAATAGTCTGTCAATTTGGCCCTTTAATAAGGGTACCCTGTTTGGCCCTAGTCAATCCAATTGAAGAGAACATTTAATGGTCACTTTTCTACTATCTCTAATTGAAGGGAAAACATTATAAAAACTAAGGATTCATGACAAAATCGATCAGTGTTTTCTGAAACGTGTCCATAGGTCGAGATTGCTTTGCCACTATGGAAACATTTCAATTACGTTTTTTTGGGTAACTTTTTTACTATTGAATTGAATTGTATCCTTTGTTATATCATTAGCCCATTTTTAATTTTACTTGAAAGTTGCATCGTTAAACTATGGAAGTTTTTTTTAGTATACTAGCGGCCGCATGTGCCATGCACGTGAAGGAGAGAAAGAGAGGAAGGACAGAGAGACTGGGAAGAAGGACCCTAGTCAGGCATTTTGAAACAAAAATAAGGAATATTTTAGATATAGAAACTTGAGGGACATTTTAGATGAAAAAATTGTGAAGGACATGTTGCTTATGAAAATATGAAGTATGGACATTCTAATAACCAAAAAGCTTTAGAGACATTTTGTGCTTGAGCACAAAAGTAAACTCCTATAAATATGACCACTTGGCTTGTCGCCAGGTGAGTTTATCCTGACTCTTTATGTGTCTCAATGCATCATGTTCAGTGTACAAAACAAACTCACTATGAATGAGGTAGTGTCTCCAACGCTTCAAGGCTTGCAACACTACGTAGAATTCCACCTAATATGTGCTATAATTAAGCTTGGGGCCACTCAATTTTTCGCTGAAATACGCTACAGCCTTGATGTTTTGACTGAGGACAGCACCAATGCCCACTTTTGAGGCATCACAATGAATCTCGAAGGGTGAAATGAAGTCAAGAAGTGTAAGGACAGGTTCTGGAATTAGTTTCTGCTTGATATCTTGAAAGCTTTTCTCAACATCCTCATTCCACATGAACTTTCCAGCCTTCATGCAATTAGTAATCGGTGTCATAATTGTACTGAAGTGTGGAATGAACCTTCGGTAGAATGAAGCAAACCCATGAAAACTCCGAATGAGGATTTGGTAATATTGAATTCGATGGAATTGGGTTTCTAAAGAAATTTGGGAGACTCATGGACATGGAGTAGGGTTTTCTTTATTTCGATTGTCTATACTCTATACTCGAATTTAGCCTCCTAACAGAGTATTTGAACCTTACTTTTGGTGTTTGTTGGCTGGGATAACAAAGTGGAGACAACTTGGATTATCACGTGTTGTTTTTGTCCTCAACTCAAAATTTTTGTCTGTTTTGAGTTCGTTGAGTCCCGACTCCGTCGAAAATTTTTGTCTGTTTTGTTGAGATTCGTTTAATTAATTACATTCTATGGGTAATTAGTAATTTCACACTGTGAAAGTAGTTCGGTAATTTTTATTGGACATTTGGTCTTAGTGTCTAACCTAGGTGGGTTAGGGTTGACACAATAAGGTTCCGTTCTTTTAATGGAACTTTCAAGTTTCACAAAAAAGTTTGGATTTTTTAAGTTCCATAGATGTGGAACTTCTAATTAAATTGAACTTGATAAATCTGAGATACCATTAAGTAAAAGGATTAGAAACCCTCTTCCTCTCTTCCCAAACTCTTGCTTCTTGTTTCAAAACATTAATGTTCGGGACTTCTAAAAGTTCCACCCAAAGAACATAACCTTATTGAACTTAAATTGGTTTAATTAAAACTTGAAACCAAACACAATTTGTAAGGGCTTTTCAGTCAAACACTATTTAAGTAGTTAGTATAAATAATTAAAGCTAAACCTAATTAGCCACTTTCTCAGAAATCCTAAATTCTAGTAGAGAACATATTAGAGAAAAGGGAAAACGGCTATGGGATTTTAGTAGAACGATTTGAAATCGAGACTTGGTACTCGAAGTTGGGTATTATTAATGAGAGTGCATTTATTCGATCGAGGCGATCTCTTCCAAGTTGGATCTACCCTGTTTAATCTTAATCTTCAAGGAAAGAGTTAAGTAAATAATCCATTAGATTAAGATGCTTCGATTTATGTATTTTTTTTTCATGTTATCATTGTTTTCAATTATACTATTCATGTGTTAATATACTGTTAGACTTGATTTATGTTGAAATCTGGAAGATTATTGCATGCTACCATATGTGGATTTTTGGACCTAAGTTTGATAGAGAAATCGACCCAATTTCAATATACGGGTCATAAATTTATGATCGTAAATTCGACTGTGGTATGACAGTACATCATTTCGAATAGCTCGAAAAGATCTACAACTTTTCTTGAAAACGGTTTTTTTTTAAATCACTGGTTTTGAAGATCAAAACCTCAACCGAAATTTTTAAAAAAAAAATGAGAAAAGAGTTTTCCACATTAATTTTTCCAAGATGTTTTAATTGTGATTATAACTATTTATATTTTTCGTTAGCCCTTAGGGATGTTCAGTCATGTGTAAAGGGTTTTAGAATTAATTAACCATTAGTTAATTCATGGTTGATGTGTTAACATTTGATTGAGTGAGTGGACTCCCTAATACCAGTTCTGGTATTAGGACCCAACTAGAGAATTTGCACTCGTACAGTTGACTAATCCAAAAATAATATTTATTACTCAATTTCTATGGATATAAAGAACTTAAAATGAAGCATTTCATCAAACATGCATGCCTCAAAACAGAAATACCAAGTTAGAACCTGAGCGGTCATGCATCTCTCTGGCTCTCTTCCCAACATAACCTTATCGTTCCATCTCCAAAGCTTCGCTTCAATGGATAGATTCAAAGAAGAAGAAGGAGAGAGAGAGAGAGAGATCACCTGTCTTTATCAATGCTCATGATGGTTAAGACATCCTCCCTCACAAGCTTTGGGACCCACATGGACAATTTCTTGAAGCTCTCAAGAGCATCTTCGTCCTGAGCATGACACAGTAGTGGTGATTGGTGAATATAATTTTCACTCAGATTCCGATGTTTGAACCTTGACGGGAGTGCTCCATTTATCATTCGCCAAGTTCTTCCCAGGGAATTGCAAGTGCTTGTAATGGGAAGAGGGTTTGGGGATGAGTTTTACTTTTTCAGTTTCAAAGCGTGGTGGATGGGATGTTGTTGAAGGTTGAAAACAATAACCGAGATGAATACAAGTGATAAAAAGAATTTTGTTGGGAGATTAAACAACTATTTAATATGGGCTAGGTGTGGAATGACGTGCCATACAAAATGAGAAAAATAGCCCAAAAAGGGATGCCTAGTAGGTATCCCTATTTCTATAGTATTCTCATACTCAAAATTTGAATTTGCTTAAATCATTTCCGGTTGATTTAAAATATGATTATGGTTTTTATGCATACACATATAAAAGAGAAAAGGGTTTACGTGGTTCAACAAAAGATTGCCTACATCCACAAGTGTAATCCCAAACTATTATGAGGAGAGATTACAATGATTCCACTATTTATAAGTCTCTTGATACACTTATAGGAAGATACACAAGATCTCAATCATCTCCTATACTTGCTAAGAATACAAGAGTTGAAATATTTCCCGCCCACGAGGAGGGCTGTCCTGGCGATGTGGTTGATTGATTTTATGTTTAGAGTCGCCACTTATTTATTCGGTAGGGATAAGTCTCATATAATGGATAAGGTCTTGGTCTGCTTAGAATTCTAGGTAAGTGGTTCAGTTAAGTCCGGGGAAGGTGTTAGGCACCCCGGTACATCCATTTTACAACGGTTCCCTACTTACTAGGTTTTAGCCAATTGAAGTCAAGTTGTTAATCAAATGTCTTTGATTTAGTTAATACTAACTCAAAAAGGGAAAAGTTAAATTAGGGTCGGGCTCGAGTTGGGCTGCCTACGTGCTCACATTGGGGTGAGATCAGACCGAGCGTAGTTTTGGCACATGAGCCCGTGCCGAGGCTAAGGGAGTGTTGTGTGTGCACCAGGTCTAGCCAGGAGGTTAGGGGTGGTTGACCGGGTTGGTCAAGTGCTTGGTATTGGGCCCGGTAGGCCCGGGTTAAAGCCTGGTAGGCTTAGGCCCGGTAGGCCGAGAGGAAGTCCGGTAGACTAGGGTTCGGCCCGGTAGGCCTGGGTTCGGCCCTGTAGGCCTAGGGTTAAGCCCGGTAGGCTTGGGTTCGGCCCGGTAGGCCTAGGGTTAAGCCCGGTAGGCCTAGCATGAGCCTGGTTGGCTAAGTTCGCCCGATGGGCCTAAGGTTAAGGTCTAAGTTCGATTTTATGGTCCTTAAATGTTGGTTAGAGGATTTAGGGGTTTTTCCCAACATTTCTCAAATTAATAGGGCTAACCATGGTTTAGACATGGGTTTAACCATGGTTAGTCCGTTAACCAAGGTGAGACTTATCAAGTTGGATTTGGATTCAAAATGTCTTTTGGGGATTTAACAAAGGTTTAAATGGGCTTAACCATGGTTAAATCAAGTGTTAACCATGGTTAATCTCGTCTAACCATGGTTAGGCATGAGCATACAGTCAAGAACACTATTTTTCCAAGTTTTAGGATTTTTTGGAATTTTTCAAAATTTTCTAAGTTGATTGGTGAGTTAACCATGGTTAACTCTTGATCATGATTGAGTTAACCATGGTTAACTCAAAGGAAAGATTGGTCAAGGTCGGGGTGAACCCCTAAGGGTCATGCCAAGTCAGTGGAGGGTCTCCATGGGCTGTGGGCCTACTGTATAGACCCAAAAAGTTCAAAAAAACATACTGTCGGTAATGGAATTGCTGCCAAAAACAGTGTTTTTTGGCCAACTTAACCACCCTATAACTTGGGTTAGGAGGTGAGTTAGGGGAGCCACAACCTATGGTTTTGAACCCTGTGATGAGGGGAGAAATTTAAGCCTGGGTTGGACCCTAGGGGTGGTCTGGTGTGGGCCCCACAGTGTGTCAAATGGGCACAATCACGCTGTTACATAAAATCATAGGTGTCGGTGATGGGATTACCAACACCTTCGACAGTTCTGCTCTTTGGTGTTTTAACCTTGGTTAAGCTTGATTAGGGGTCTGATGGTATTCAGGTAAGTGTTAGGGAAGGTCAAGGGGGAGCTAACCCTGGCTTTGGAATGACCCAAAAGGTCTCCAAGTGGGGCCCATAGGCCCTCAAACAGTAAGTGCACTGGGTGTCGGTACTGAGTTTACCGATACCCTGAAATTCTTCAAAAACTCGAAAATGCCCTACGGGCTGCTACTGGGGTCAGAACCAGGGGTTCCCTCATGATGTGAGGAACCCCCAGAACTCCCTTAGGCTATTCCAAGCACCAATATACCCTTAGGGGGTTCCCCACACCTATGGTGAAGGTAGGGGAGCCCCTTTAGTGGGTTGATCTGCAAAAATGAAAACCAAGTCCCCTAGAATGGACTAGGGGCTCACATGTGGTGGCAAAACAATAAAAATAAGGGTAGGGGGAGGCCCTACCCTGCTGCAATATTGGTGGTGGCCGTTGGTGATGCTAGAGGCAACTGCAGGCGGTGGAGGAGCGTGTGGTACTGTTGCCAGTGTTGGGGGACTGCTGGAGCTTAGAGGAGGCTACTGGATGCCTAAGAGATCCGAGGAAAGGCTTGAGATTCGAATAGGGGTTCGAGTTGGGATTGTGGAGTGTTTACAGGCTATGGGGTGGTCTGAATTTATAGGGGAGCCTCCAAGGGGCACCAAGGGGATTAAGATGAGGTTTGGTGGAGGCATCATGGCCTGGAGAGGCTGCCTATAGCCGAAGAGGGGCTGCATAGGGCGTGCCTGAACTGTGCAGGGAGGTGGTTGCACACAAAAGTGAAAACCCAAGCATGTCGGTAATTTGATTGCCGACACCTCCTGAGCCTTTAAAAAAGGGGTGTCGGTAATCTGATTACCGGCACCTACTAGTTTTTAACCACAGGGCCTTGGCCCAGGCATGCACACGGTACTGCGGGGTTTTTTGAATCTAGTTGGGCCCATGCTTGGGCCCAAACCGAGTTTCAAGGCTTTCTAGGATTTGTGGGCCTAGGTTTTAAACCCTAAAGGCCTAGGGCTTGTCTAGGGCTCTATTAGAGGTTTAGGTCTCAAGGGCCTAGGGCTTGATTACTTGGGTTTTGAACTAGGGTTTGGTCCTAAGTTTCACCTAGGGTTAGGTTAGGGTTAAATCCTAGGGTTTGTTAGGGTTACCCCTAGGGTTTGCCTGAGGTGTGTCTAAAGTCTACTAGGGTTTAGGGACTTGGCTGGGGATTAACCAAGGTTACTAAGCTTAACCATGGTTAAGGGGTGTAAAAATTGGGTGCTTATACCAACAATATCACAACTAATATAGCAATCCAATTTCTCCACTAATTTAGCATGATCCATATTAAATCACGCCGCCTCAACACTCCCCCTCAAGTTGGAGCATAGATATCAATGGAGCTCAACTTGGATAATATTTTTTGAAACTGTCTCTTATCTATAGCCTTAGTAAATATGTCAGCAAGCTGATCCCTACTTCGGATGTAAGGGGTGTCAATGATCTTGGCCTGAACCTTCTCTCGAACAAAGTGGTAGTCAACTTCGATGTGCTTGGTCCTTTCATTGAAGACTGGGTTGGATGCAATATGTGTGGCTGCTTGATTGTCGCAAAACATCTTGATTGGCATATTAGGTTTAAATCCCAAATTTTGAAGGAGGGACTGCAACCATATTAACTCACTGGTGTTGATGTCATGGCTCTATATTCAGCTTCAGCACTAGAGTGAGCAACGACATTCTGTTTCTTGCTCTTCCAGGTCACAAGATTTCCTCCAACAAAGGTACAGTAGCCTGTGATTGACCTTCTATCTATTGAATCTCTTGCCCAATCTGCATCAGTGTACCCTTCAATTTTTATGTGTCCATTCCTTTTCATCCAAATTCCTTTGCCTGGAGATGACTTAAGATACTGCAGTATACGATCCACTGCTTCCATATGTTCTGCCTTAAGAGCATGCATAAACCTGCTGACAAAACTAACAACATATGTAATATCTGGCTGAGTAATGGTTAGGTAAATTAAGCGACCCACCACTCTTTGGAATCTTCCTATATCTTCTAGAAGTTCTTCAGTAATGGAAAACTTTTGACTATAGTCAATGGGGGTGCTTGCTAGTTTCGCACCTAGTTTTCCAGTTTCTTCTTTCAATAAGTCAAGAATATACTTTCTTTGGGAAAGAAATAGGCCTTTGTTCAAATATGCAACCTCAATGCCCAAGAAGTATTTCATTTTTCCCAGGTCTTTAATATCAAATTTTTTGTTGAGATGCTTTTTAAGGTCTAAAATTCCAGTCTTATCACTCCCTGTAATGACTATATCATCCACATATATTAGGACAACAATAGTTCCTAACTCATTCTTCTTTATGAACATTGACAAGTCAGCCTCACTTCGTTTAAACCCAATAGTTGTGAGAGCCATACTGAGCTTGGCATACCATGCTCGAGGAGAGTGCTTAAGGCCATATAAGGCCTTTTTCAATTTGCATACAAGACCTTCATGATATTGTTGGGGATGGCCTGGGGGTAGTTCCATATAGACCTCTTCCTCAAGATCACCTTGAAGGAAAGCATTTTTAACATTCATTTGAAACATCCATGATTGACGACAACAGATAACAAAACTCTAACTGTATTCATTTTGACAACTGGGACAAAAGTCTCCTTGTAATCAACTCCATAAGTTTGGGTAAATCCTTTGGCGACAAGTCTAGCCTTGTGCCTTTCAATGGATCCATCACTATTGTATTTTACTTTGTAGACCCATTTACAACCCACAGTCTGTTTACCTTTGACAATTGAACAATGTCCCAAGTTTGGCTCTTATTAAGGGCGCGAAGTTCTTCATCCATTGCCCTTTTCCACACAGATTGATTTTTTGCCTCATGGAAGCTAGAGGGTTCGATATGATTCTCAATAGCATTAAGGAAAGTAGAATGAACAGAAGATATGTTATCATAGCAGACATGATCTTGAATAGGAAATGATGTAGTATGATAGGTAAAAAAATCTCGGAGTTTAGAGGGAGTTTGAGAGACACGAGTGGACCTGTGAGAATGATTCTGATCAAGTGGGGCCACGGGGTCAGCACTATTTAATGTATTGCTTTCTTCTATAGCTGGCTGACTTTGTTCAGGTACCTCTCTTTCTTCTCTATCACATTTCTGCTTTGTGGCATTATTATTTATATTTACTCCTATGACTGGCAAGTGAGCAAATTCTTTATAATCCTCTCCCTGAATTTGGTCTATAGGAAGCTGAACCAAGAAGTTTTGAAAAAATGCTTCATTTTCAACAAAAGAAACATCTTTGGAAACATACATTTTGTTCTCTTTCAAGTCATAGCATTTATAACCCTTTTTGGTAGATGAATACCCAAGAAAGACACACTTGGTTGCATGGTGATCAAGTTTTTGACTATTTTGTAAATGAACAAAACAACTGCAACCAAAAATTTTAAGGTGAGATAGATCAATCTTTCTACCCTTTAGAATTTCTAAGGGTGACTTATTTTCTAATACCCTACTAGGAAGTCTATTTATCAAATAGCAACTAGTTAAAACAGCATCGGACCAGTAGCTCTTGGGGAGGTGTGTCTGAAACATTAATGACCTAGTGACTTCAAGTAAGTGTCTATTTTTTCGTTCAATTACCCCATTTTGTTGGGGTGTGCCAACACAGGTGGTTTGGTGAAGTATTTCTATGTGCTTAAGGTGAGCAAAGAACAACTTGTTATCATATTCACGACCATTATCAGTTCTTAAAAATTTTATTTGGGCAATAAATTGAGTAGAAACCATACAACAAAAATCTTGAAAGATAGTCAATGCATCAGCTTTAGATTTCAACAAATAAACCCATGTTGCACGTGACTTGTCATCAATAAAGGTAATAAAATACCTATATCCATCCCGAGACTCAATATGGGCTGGGCCCCACACATCTGAATGAACTAAATCAAAAGATTTTTTAGAAACATGCAAACTACGAGAGAAAGGTAATCTATGTTGTTTGGAAAAATGGCAAGTCTCACAATTATTAGAGTCTAAGAGTAAGGCAGGATGTAAAACTTTAAGAATTTGATCAGATGGATGACCCAATCTTGTATGCCATAGCTGAGAGGTAGCTTGCTTGGTCCTAACAGTCATTGCAACACTTTGTGGATCAAAGCAATACAATCCATGGTTGAGGTGCCTTCACCAATCTTCATCCCCGTGGTCCTATCCTGAAAAGTCACAATATGTGGGAGAGAAAATAACATTGCAATTCAATTCTCTAGTAATTTTACTAGCAGATAACATATTAGAGGAGAAGGATGGGAGGAACAAAACATCAGAAGTACGTAAAAAAAAGGTAAATTACACTGACCTCCCCTGAACTTTGGCAAAATTTTAGAAATTGTCTCTTTTGTTTATGAAATTACACTACCCTCCCCTATGTTTCAAGTTGTGGTAATAGATTCCCCCTTTCATTAATATGTCGTTATTAACATTGACGGATTTCGATGATGTCATGGTTTAAATAATTTAAAAAACCAGAATTACCCCCGAAATACCAATGACACTAAAAATGTTTTTTTAACTCACTTGTTTTTTAACAAAAACTCTTCAACATCAACGTAAGTAAGGGGTGTTAGACTTTTATGTTCTGTTTGTTTCGATATAAAATAGGAGAAAACAAATTCAAACCCCGGAAAATGTCATTTATGTGCGTTTGGTTGCTCGTAAAATCTTTTCCTAAATAAAATGTTTTATGGAAAATGAACAAATTTTAGAAAAAATAACTTACATTTCAAAAATCCATAAGTCATTTTCCCATTAAATTTCTCTTAAAATATGTTTTTAAAGTTTGCAAAATGACCCATATTCACCAAACAAAAATTAATTTTTTTAATATTTTAAATTTTCTTAGTTTTAATTTTTATATTTCTCTACAAAAAATATCCCATCTTATTTTCAAAGAATGCAGGCAAACAACAAAAAAATTGGTAAAAAAAAATAATCATATTTTACCATAAAAACTTTTCCTTTGTAAATGGTTTACATCGTAAAACAATTTAGGTGCAAACAAACGGAGCCTTAGTGACACTATGAGAGTATGTCAGTATCCTTTATTTTGAACATAAACTTAATTTTGATTTAAAAAAATAAACACTAATTAACAATGTGAGCACGGGATTTCACTCCCTCGGGAAAATGTCTCACGGAAAATTGAGAGTCGCCACTTATTAATTCAGAAGGGATATGTCCCCGGGAAATGCTGGATAAGGTTTGGTCCGCGATCAGGGATCGGGGTAAGAGGTTCGGTTAAGTTCAGGGAAGGGGTTCCCTACTTGCTAGGTTTAAGCCAAAATTAGTTTCAATATTAATCGAATGTCATTTAATGTTTAAGTTAATACTAACCGGAAGAAAGTAAAAGCTAATTAGGGTCGGACCCGTGTTGGGCTGTCTACGTACTCACATAAAGGGTGAGATCAGACCGAACATAGTTCTAGCACTTGAACCCGTGCTAAGGCGAGGGGGCGTGTGTGTGTGCACCAAAATACCGCTAATGGACCTAATCCGATAGATTAGGGTTTTGCTTGACCGAGGTTGGTCAATGTGCAAAGTGTTGGACCCGGAAGGCCGAGAGGTAGTCCGGTAGATTAGGGTGAGGCCCGGTAGGCCAAGGGTGAGGCCCGGTAGGCCTAAAGTGAAACCCGGAGGCAAAGGGGTGTGTTAACCGAGGGTTAGGGTTGCTAACTGGTATTAAGAGGGGTTAAGAGGATGTTAACCGTGGTTAGGGTTGCTAACCAAGGTTTAAAAAGTCCAAGAGTTGATTATTTGGTCTTTTGTATTTTTATGAATTTTTAGAGATTTTTTCATATATTTTGTGGGGTTAAGTGGTGCTTAACCATGGTTAAAAATTAACCGAGGACTGTTTTAACCATAGTTAAGGGTCATGGTGAGTCAAAAATGGGCCCAAAGGGTATGGCAGGGCCTAGAGTGGCCTCCTACTAGGTTTGGGCACTGCACAAAGCCCGAAATTGAAAATTTTCAAAATAGAGGTAATCGGATTACCTCCATTTTAGTAAAATTTTAACCAAGGTTTAAGAGGGTGTAACTAGAGTTAGGGACCTTCCCTGGGTAAAGTAAAACCAAGGTTGGAAAGTTGGGAGTTCCATCTTTCCAATGAACCAAGTGGCAGCCTCTGAATAGGCCAGGTGTGGGCCCCACATAGGTCCAAAGTTAAGTAAAAATTAGTCTTTAATGTAGGTAGTTGAACTGCCGACACTGTGAACAGTGTACTAACCCATGTTTAGGGGCCTGCTAAGCATGGTTAGGCTTGTTCCTTGAACCTGAAATTTTGCAGGGAGCTAGAGGGGGTCAAGGTCTTTCCAACAAGCCTTGGGTGGACCTCAGAGGTTGAGGTATGTGGGCCCCATAGGGGCCCAAAGTTTGGTAAAAGCAGGCTCAATATGTCGGTAATCCTTTTACCCACAGTATGAAAACAAGGCAAAAAATAATGGAGGTAAAAGGATAACTGACCACTAGCAGATTTTCAAAAAAATTCGTTTTCCCTTTACTGTGACTGAACCAGTGCGAGCCTAAGGGGTTCCTCATGGACTGAGGACCCCTCAGACCTCAGTGGGGCCAACCATGCATGGCGGGGTGAGTGTTGCACCCGTGTACATCTCAAGGGACCCTCCCCGTATCCATGAGAGGGATAGGGGAGGTCCTATCCTTGGTTAGGAAGCTACTGAAAGGGAAAATGGACCCCATGGAATAGGACCAAGGGGTACTTACAGTGCTGTGAACTAAAAAAATAAATGCAAGAGAGGTGCTGCTACTCTTACAATGGCTATAAGTGGCCGAGACAGGTGGCGGTGCTATGGAGGTTGCTAGCCGGTGGTGTAGGACTTGGTAGGGACTGGGGATGAAGGCCCAAGGGGTGGAGCTCAAGTGAGGTGGTGGTCTCGGTTTTAACAGGGCTTCACCGTGAGGAAAGGGAGTGAAGTTTGCATGGGGGAGGTCCTAGCTTTATAAAGGAGAAAGGTGAACCCCAGGGGGTAGTATGGGCATTAAGGAAGTCGGAGGTGAGTCATGGTGGAGGTCCCAAGTGGCCAGGATGGCTGCAGTGCAGCCTGCATACGCGATTTCTGCAAATCCAAGAATGTCGGTAATTGGATTACCTCCACTCCCAAATCAGGCTAATTTGGAATGTAGGTAATTCGATTACCAACATTATGCTTTTTGTTTCTAATTCGGGCCAGACCCAAATTCACTTGGGCTAAAAGCATTGTGGGCACCTATTTTGGGGTTTTCCCGCCCAAACTCGAATTTGGAGGTTGTGGGTCCCACCCATGTGAGCCTCATGGGTTGAGGTGGGCCCAAGTGTGGGCCCTACATGCTATGGGCTTTCGGACTTTGCGGTTTTCTTGAATGGGTTGTGTAGCGGGCCTTGAGCCCATAGGGCTTGTCCTAGGTCTTGGGCTAGGGTTTAGCTAGGGTTAGGTTCTCCTAGGGTTTATCTTAGGGTAATAGGTGTCAAAATGTCAATGGGCCTTGAGCCCAAAAGGGTTTACCTAGGGTTTTAGGGTCTAGGGTATCACTAGGGTTTGTCGTAGGGCATAGGGTTTCACTAGGGTTTGTCCTACGATTTGGGGAGGTGTAAAAATTGGGTGCTTACAAACAAAACATAAATTAAGTTTTTTTTTTTTCCTTCAACTATTGGCACATACACAAATGTCTTTCAAGCATCACATTCACACAAGTTGTTCATCTAGGAGATAGGAAGGAGACCACTAGCACCAAATATTTCACAAGCCTAGTGAAATGGGGGTATAGTAAAAGTGGATTCTCAATTAACAATGTTAACTTTAAACACTGATAGAGGTAATCAGTGTCATTTTAGAAACAAGAGGAGAGGTTTCTAAAATTTCATCAAACCTGAGGGGAGGTCAGTGTAATTTACCCAATTAAAAAAATAATAGCAGGGAAAGTGAGCTGTGAGAGAGAGAGGCCTGTACAAAAATGTTGATTGCTTTACACCAAGCATCTTCTCGAAAGTGAACGAGTAGTGGGATGAACTCTCCCCTAGTTTAATTGCACCCACATGTCAATACGTTTTCCTTTTATTCCTATTAATTGTAGTTAAGTTTCATTAATCTTAGGGGTCAATAATATAACTTTGGCATTTTTTAAAAAAAATATTAACTTTAAGGGTTAAATTTTTTTAACTAGAGTTCTTTAAATATTTTTATATTAAATGAACCCCAAGGGTAAATGATTCTTAACCATGGTCAAACTATGTGAGAGTGATGAATCGCAATTGATTGTGATCCAATCTCAACTATCCATAAGAATGTCAGAAGATCAGACTGTTGCTTTAATTTCAAAAGATCAGACAGTTACGACAATTTTGAGCTGGGTACAGTAAGAAGACTCAACACTACCGACCCATTTATAAAATGAGGAATGCTATAAATACTCTCATAATCCCTCCTCCCATCTTTTTTAGATAATAAAATAAAATCAGGAGCATTTTTGGAATTAGTGATAAAAAGTAATGGCATTTTTATAATTATAAAGAAAACTAATTTTGCACCACCACTTTTTCTATAATTACATGAAAAAGTGTGCTGCCCCGGTCTCACAATTCTGTTGTTGTTTTTTTTTTTCCTCTGAAGTCTCACGATGATAGTTGTTTATATGGCATTGTTATTACTCCAAGTTAAGAAGCAAAAAATTCAAATAAGAGAAAGGTATAGTTTTCACCTATTCTCAAGGTAATGGATTAGATGTAGCGACACTTGTCGCCACCATCTAGAGAATTTAGAAGTTTCAATTGGGGTAGTATTTTTCATTACAAAGAATGCTATCAACAAATCTCATTTTAGTCTCGCATGAATGTGTGTGTGTGTGTTTGCTTGGGTGGTGTGAGTATTCCCTTCTCTTTGCCTTCAATCATTGCCTTGTGGTATGATTGAGTTTACCAAAAAAACCAGAACACCTTTAGGGTGAGTGTTTAGTCTCACATCGGGTTCCTACCCGAGCATGTTGTCCCATATAAGTTCCTTGGTGCCTCAAATGGTTGGTACCCGTTTTGAGGAGCTCTAGGGTGAAGCTTACATGGGCTGCATGTGTGTGTGTGTGTTTGCTTGGGTGGTGTGAGTATTCCCTTGTCTTTGCCTTCAGTCATTGCCTGGTGGAATGATTGAGTTTACCAAAAAAAAAAACGTTGTTAAACTTTACTTTGCGAATGCTAATAACCTTATAGGTTTAAAAAAGAAAAATCAACAAAGTAGGGATGCCTGAACCGAACCTGCATGTCCTAAGGAAATACTAGTTGAACCCGTGCGCAGCACGTGAAAGGGTTAAAGAAGTTAATTGTGTGAACAAATCCTCTATCTTTCCCCCTCGCACTTTTTTTGTTCTTCCGTCTTTCTGTCTTTTTGGTGAACATATGGAATGATATCCGCTACTGTTATTACTAAAGTTGTGTTTGTGAGAAGAGAGAGAGAGCCCCTTACCTGTCCTTTACACAAAACTTGATTTGTCTTAGACCAACTCCAACAGCAGTAGCAAATGGAGTAGCAAACTTGTTTGCTACTCCAACTCAGCAAAAGCTGTCTCCAACAGATGCGTCAACCGGAATCTTCAGTTGCTATCTCGTTGAAAACCCGGCAAACTTATCGGTTTTTCAGTAAGATTTCAAACTAGAAGAATTCCAACAGCTCTTTGCTACCTTCTCTTGGAGTGAAAATTTTTATAAAATGTAAATAGAAGTAGCAAATATGTAAATAAGGTAGCGAATGACGCATTTGCTACCTCAATTTGCTACCCTCTCTTGGAGATGATCTTACAGTAAAAGCATCTTCTAGAAGCAAATAATTAGTGAGATGAAACTAATGGAGGGCATTTGGATTAGATTTTATTAGCCAAAAATCAATTGTTATAAAATTGATTGTGTAGGCAATTTATTGTCAAATAATCATTTTTCAAATAACAATCGACCTTTCGTGTCTAAAACTATAGAACTCATCTGAAAAGTCGATTTGCTAGATCAAAACATATTGTCAAATAATCACTTTTTAAAATAATCATGTTCGGGGAATAAAAAGTTGAAAGACTCATAATCGTATTCCCTCAATACTATTATGTGAAAAAAATGATTATTTGACAATTAATTTCTACACTTTTTAATTTTACCACAATTGATTTTGGCTATTAAAATCCAATCAAATCACGTTTGGTAATACTAATCTAAATAAGTAAGAGCTTATTTCAAAATTTAGCTTATTTAGACTTTAGATTGTTAACTTAAATATTAATTGGATATCTACATCTTTTTGAAGTAGATATAGATGTTTTAACTTTAATAGCAATAGTTCGCTCCATAGGCGGGAGCGAACTATTTCTCCTCGCTCTCACACTTATGCCCCCTTCAACTTCCTTAAACTCGGGTTAAGTTTTTTAATCCTATGGTTAAATTTTTTATAATTTGTTTTTCTAAAAACCAAGAATAAAATTTCCACTTCAAAAAATCTAGACACCTAATTAACTTTTAACTTAACAATCTATAGTGGAGCTAAGCTTAATTTTTAAATAAGTTGTCTAGTTATATTAGTATTACCAAACGCCACAAGAAAGACCGGGGGGAAAAAAAATACTTGAAGAAATAGTCTTCACTTGGACTAGTAGCAGTGAGAAGTCCATCATAAAAAAATATAAACAAATGTGAAGAGGTCCATCATAGTCAATGAAGAATACCCCTCCCATGCTCTCATCTCTCTCCCCTATTCAATCTGGACCACCTCTTAAAATCAAGACCAAACGGTTATTTCAGATCATGATGTGATGAGGATAATAATGAGACTCTGTCGTTAGGGGAAGAGATCGAATTAGACGAAGGAAGCTTCCTAGTGAGTGGTCATCGTTTCCCCCGAGGTGTCTCTCTACTCAATTCTCTATTTGATTAATCCAAACCACTTTCTCCCTTTTAAAACCAAATATCTAAGTTTACCTTCCAAAAAAGAAAATTAAAAAAAATCTGGAGTGGTAAATGATAGAAATTAGAAGTTGGGCCAAGGGTGGGGAGAAAACCATAACGCACTCCTCAGGATTGATCCCGGGACCTCCTTCTAGTGAGGGGATACAATATTACTGGGCTACGCCAACTGGGTAAGTATTTTCCTTCTAGTTTGATTACTTGCCAGAAAAACAATTGAAAGGCTTTACTTCAATATATATTATTAGGTTGTAACTTAGTATGGTTAGTATTTGTTTTAGGCTACTGGGACAAATGGATATTTTCAACCGCATCTTAAAAGGTTTTGTTAGGAGCAAGTCGTGTCCCTCCCCTCTTCAGAGAAGAAGAGGATCATTTTTCAAACAAAATATAAGTGTCTTGACACCTAGCTCGTAATGGGTTCGATTTGATAAGTATACTAATTTTTTTTATGGGAAATAGTTAACGTAGCCGTGGTTCCCATTTGGTCCTGTCCTCATTGGTCCTGTCCTAACCGAAGGACCGGTCCTCATTGGTCCTGCCCTAATTTTAAATACTCACCTACTGTGGTTAAGATTCACTCACCCCTAGGCTTAAGCAATCCAACCATGGTTTTTCAAAAAACAAAAAAAACCAAAATCTTAGTTTTAATTTTGTTAAGCTTAACCATGGTTACAGTAGTGTTAAAAGGGATACGAGGACACAGGGTAAGATAGGAAACGGACCTATGGGTCCGTTAAGTAGTGCTCTTTTTTTAGCAGTACCTTATTCAAGCTATTTGCCATCCAACCATCAACCCTCTATTGCCGTTTTGTTTTGTTTTTTTTTTTGGGTAAAGGTAATAATACAAAACTCACACAAATATAGGCCAACTACACTCAAACACTTAAAAAAAAAAAAAAACAAACAAACTCAAACTCAAACACGCCCACACACAAGACAGACTCAACACATCTCACGAAGAGGGCCTATACATGTGCTTCTGGGTCCTGTATAATGCTCCTAGCTCTCACAAAGAGATAGCCCTTTTAGTTAAATAGTTGGGGCCAAGTTTTGTGTGTATGAGCCGTGTGTTGTGGTGGGGCTATGTTTGTGTGAATGGTGTATTGGGTTCTTTTAGTGAATGGTCATCGTCTTGCCATGCGGGAGGTCTTGGGTTCCATTCCTCACTCCCCCTTTGGTGGCAGCTCTACACGGTTTTCTGGACTTACACAGTGCAGCGGGTTACAGGCGCTTGTCACACCCCCGGGGTTTAGTCCTGACCCGAAGGGTTGGAAACCCCGGGTCTCCAAAAACAAAAAAATACTAGCACCAGTCGCAAGCCTCCCCAAACGCAAGGTGGTGGCAACAATTGTCAGCACATCTCTTGTTATAGGGTAGCAGAAATTCCACCTCCTAAAAAGAGTGCAATCATGGGCTTATGGGAAGGAATTCTAAAGAACACCTCGTGTTGAACCCACACTGTGCGTGTGAAAAAAAATCCTAAGTGTGTCTTATATCATAGCGATACTGATAGAAAATATTGATCTAACACATCTTAATGGTTTTAATTTTCTTATTTCCTACTAGCATGTGGCACGTGCGATGCACGTGAGAGCGTGAGGAAGAGTTAATAAGAGTTAAAAGGGGCATGTGTTAACCCACCAGTGCGATTGAACTCGCTAGTGGCACGTGCGATGCACGTGAGCGCGAGGGGAAGGAGTTAAGCACAATTAATAGGAGTTAGAAGGGACACGTGTTAACCCATGGGTGCAATTGAACTCTCCCCGAATTCAATCACAATTGGCTGTGATTCTAAATAGATAAATGAGAAAGGGGTAGTTTGGGAATTAAATTAAAATACTTAATCAAATGCAAGGGGTAGCTTGAGAATTAAAGTAAAACATTAAATCAATGTTTTGTTTTTATATAAGGATAGTTTAGGAATTTTAGAAAATTCATCTACACAGGACTCTCGCATTATAATAGTAAAGATAAAGATAAAAATAAAAGAAGACCTTACCTCATGGAAATGGAAAAGGGACTAAAATTCACGATTTAACAGATCACTAGAAAAAGAGTAACCAGTGAGCTCAGCCTCTGAGATCAGCTACCTCAATTCCATCGCCATTCTCTTTATCCCATCATCACACTTCTCGTCTTCTTCTCTATCTTAAGTTCATCATTTATCACCAGTTTAGTACGGCCAATACCTCTGTACGTTTTAGGCTGATCTGAGACTAGATTATCCTCTCTTACTCAACATGTTGGTCGGATTTCTCGAGAGAATACTCTGTTGGCATCCCCATGACAGCTCCTATAAGAAGAATATCGGTTAAAGATAACCAACAATAAGATGATGCTAACTAAAAATGATTTTTTACAAAATAAGATAGACCAGGAAAAAAAATCAGCTTACAGATTATTGTTAATTATTTGGTTATTAAGAGAATAAGAGGCTCTATTCGAGAACACCGAGGAATTGGTAAGTTAAGATTTTAAAATTTTAGACAAGTTAGAAGTCTCAATATGTTTAAGTGCTAAGAAGCCTAAGATGCATGATCAAAGTTCATCTCATCTCAAAAGAAAAGCAAAATAACAAAAAAAACTTCACCTTCTTCACATGCCGTAATTAAACTACATATTTCGACCAAGAGAGTGCTCCAAGCTGAGAAACAGCCTTTTAACTCTTAAATTTCATAAACAACTCTTTAGTACTGTATTCGAAGCTCATAGAAGGAAAAATCAAAAGTATATAATAGAGGCAAACATCTATATTAGTACTAACCATACTAAGAATTGAGAGGTATAGAAAATTGGCTCGGATTAGGCAATACCCAAAAGGGGCAATCGATCGCTCACCAAGAGGGATCGATCATCCCTAGTGGGGATCGATCGCCCAGAATGTCGTTGTGCTTGGAATTTTTTTCGGAAATTGTTATTTTTAGCCTTTATATGTTTTGGAAAACCCCTTATTCTGATTGAGGGACTTTCTATTAGAATAGGTCTCTTGTTTAGACCTATAAATAGGAGATTATGGGTCTAGGGTTTGTATCTAATCATCTTGAAAGGATCAAGAGAATGCTTTTGCATTAGGAGTGAGAGATAATAGAAATGGTTAACACATACTAGGGCTTGGGAAATGTTTAAGGGAGGATAAATAGGGATTCTTCTTTGAGTTTTCATAGAGAATGTGAGTTGAGTGCTTTTGTACTGGTTCCTCAAGGTTTTTGTGAATAAAGAAATTATCGGATCTTGACCCGTGGACGTAGACAGATTGTTATCGAACCACGTATATCTCTTGTGTTCCTTTGTGTGTGTGTGTTTTGGTTTATTCTTTTCCGTCTGGTTATTTCTATTGGTGCTTTTCCCACATCAGGAGGGGATGTTGTTAAGATGAAAATAAGACGTGGAAGGTGAGCTACTCACGAGCTCACTAATCATAATATATGTTCATAAAAAGTACTCAATACAATTAAAAAATTGCTCCTGAATTTTCAAAATAAAGGAATGCGTGGATAAACATAAATTCCTACACAATGTCTACAACTCCAAAATGCTTACTCATTAAAAGCTCTAGTAATTAGTTATGAAGGTATACCATTGGGAAGACCTTTGGAATGTGGCATGTAAGATAAAATAAATTCTCTCATGATATGTTAGGTCATGACATGATAACTTGGATCAAGAATAGCTGAATTGCAATTTAATTATCAATACAGTAGGTTTTAATGTCATTGTCCAACATATTGCAAGTCAGTCCCAATGACAGGAGCATTGGGCCATATAGCCATGGTTCTGTACTACTGCACTTCATGGGCAAAGCTCTTTGAAGTTTTTTTGTCCTTGAGAAAATTATAATTTTGTTTGTATTTGTATTAAAAAATTAAAAATACAATAGCCTGAAATACAATTGAAAATCCAGAACCAGTCTAAATAACAGAAGGATGCGTATTACGTTGAGACCTTAGCTTTAAAATTTCTCAGTATTATACGAATGACTTCAATAGGTGAAATCCTTGGCACGCAAATAAGTTGAACAATACAATTCTAAAGCCGTGATTCAACGATCAGATGAGGGATCTTCGCATTCTAACATTGATCAGTTCACCAAGAATACCCACAAGTACTATATTCAAGCAGTTCCAACTTCATAGGCAACATTCTATCTACGAAATCTCCCCCTTACTAGTCCATGAGTTCATTTCCATAGAAAATATTTGAGTTGGTTTTTAACAAGCTCAACCCCGATCTCCAGGTTGATGACGAGTGTTAACACGAATATATTGGAGCACTGGTTTCTATCTTTCACCGTCCATTCCCTTTCATTCTTAGTATCGCCAAATGAAGAAAACTAATTTTCGTATAGACAGCCCAATTTTGTGAAAATAAATCAAAGAAAATTAGTTATAACGTGTTTGTTATAATATAGGATTAGGTCTAAGAATATTAGAAGTAATACCCAAATATGATATATTTAAGTTTCTCTTCTTGTTAGTCTGGATTCCTGTAGTACTCATAGAGAATAGTTTTAATTTTATTTTTTTTTAGGTTCAAGTTCATAGGCCACGTCTGTTTGTGTCGGATTGTAAGGGATATGTTTGTTACTAGCATGGTTGTTAAATCCTTGCGATTTACAATTCAAATCATACGATTCGATTCGAATCACAAGCAAAACGATTCAAATCGGATGTGAAAATCTTAATCGGGTAAATCCCATTTGATTTGCGATTCAGATTAAGATTTGCGATCCAAATCGTACAATTTATACGATTTGAGCATGAAACCCTTTTTACGGACCAATACTTAAAAAATATTTTTTATTATTTTGATTTTTTAAAATTACTTTGTCTTTTAAGAAGATAGAAGAAACAAGAAAACCCTTGTTACGGACATGCCAAAATCCCTATTTCAGTTGTCTCTCTGTTGTTGTGAAACGGGAGAAAAAAAAAAGAGGGGAAGAAGAAAGATGATGGAGTTGGATTTTAAGAAAACTTGATAGTTTTATTAATATTTTTAATTGTACAAGTCTTTTGATACTTGCTCTCAAACAGTATGATGATATGAGTTTACTATTGTTGATTTATCTTTAAAGATATTAGGTTTTTTTTTTTCATTTTATGGAGATCATTTTGCCTTTTTTTATAGTATATGCAATGAAATATTCATTACTTTATTTTATCAATAGATATGAATAAAATCTTTTGGATAACATATTATTCTAGTTTTTTGATTTATTATGTAATTTCTTATATTTTTTAAACAATTTTTTAAAAATAGATTGAATCTTACGATTTACGATTTGAATCCCGATTTAAATCGAATCGGTCCTAAAACGATTTTATAATTCGATTACGATTTAACAACCTTGGTTACTAGCAGTTTTTTTTTTTTTTTTTTTTTTTTTTGGGGGGGGGGGGGGGGGGGGGGAGAATAGAACACCCTATTCCCCCTCAGCTCCACCCTTGATAGGTCTATAAGAATTATTTGTTTTCAAAAAAATTTGTGGGGGTGGGGGGCGAAGCCACCTCGGATCCCATGTGGCTCCGCCCTTGAACGCAAGTCTCCAAAATCCATCTCCAAAACGGCATCTTTTCCATATATGGAGATGTTTTTTTGGGGGGGAAGAAAGAGGGTTAAGAGAGACCCCAACCTGCACTAAACAAAAGCACCCACTTACAGCCGAATGATTCTCAACCCTTTCGCATCCTTGAAACACAATCGAGGACAGCCAAGAGGGAAAAACATAAAGAATGAAAGTCATCTCCCTTGGGGAGGTACAAAGTTTAGACAAAAGGTCCGTTGCATAACTGGCCTCATGATGCATGTGGCGAATGTCCACCATTTGGAATAACGCGATTAGGTCTTCAATTTGGGCCGGGGTAAATTACTCCGTCCATGACCCCCGACATTTCTTTCGCAAACAATCCACAGCCCAAGTAGAATCAGAGTTAACCAGCACTCTAAGAAAGGCAAAGTCCCTAGCAAACAATCCACATTAATTCGATACCGATAACGGATCCATCAAGGTGACATCCTGCCAGGGCGTAAATAGGGGAGCCTCAACTATCCCGTAAAATACAGCCATATCCTGCATTATTACTCCGACATGAGTCATCAGTATTTAGGACGATAATTCCATGGTCCGGAGGGATCCATGAAACCCATTTAATGATGGACTCTTTCCATCTAACAGACACACCCAACCCCCTAACAAGCTCACGATTTGAGCTATTGTCTTCAATAGAAAGCCTATTGACATGAATCTTAAGCCACGTGTCATGTATAATTTTTAAGAGAGTAGTTGCTTCACAACCCATCTCATTGCGGAAAATCCGTCTCTAACGTTCAGCCCATACATGATAAATGAAAGCGCAAAAGGCTATCTTCCGCACTGAATTGATAAAGGTATTTGTTTTGCACTTCGCGGCAAGCCAACTAACGAAACGATTCCAGGTGTGACTCCAATGCATGAGCGATGAGGAGAAAGTTGGCCCCTTACTCCAATCCACCTCGTCTCCAAAACATTATTCAATTTCGAAATCACTATTCGGGTGTGAATGAATAATGTTAATAGAGAAGTTATCTCCATATATGCTGCCCCCACTAAAAGTTTTTTTCTTTTTTAAATTTAAAATGATAAAAATGGTTTTTTTAAAAGGATTGAAAGACTAGAAGTCCAAAACTAAAAAAAGGACACAAACGGAATTTTCTGTGGATGGAAGTGTTTTGGAGATGTGATCTACATTTTCTATCCATATATGGAGTCTTATTGTAGCAATTTGGAGATTGATCTCCAAATATGGAGCACGGTTGAAGTGGGTTTTTGGAAATTGATCTCCATATATGGAGATATGGAGCACGATTGGAAATGCTATGATAAAACCATAATTTTATCCACAACGAAAGCAAGAAAAAACAGAACAAAGGCAAGAAGGGCCGTACAAACATGAAAATAGATTAATTCAATTTAGGGCAACCAAGTTCGAAATTCGATAGAATAAGAATTACCGACTCATCTTTGTTTTGAGGAACGATCCGAAGGCCGTCCTTACTGAGAAGCAGATCACCCTCCTTGACTCAGAATCCCCAACACGAATTACTCAAAGCAAGACCTAGAAATGCAGACATGATAATCGAAGAAAGATGGTTAAGAGAGAGATATACAGGACACCAAGATAGAGAGTCGTGATTTGTGAAGAGGAAAGACTTAGACATGCGTTGTACGACCTTGACCCACCGACGACTTTTCTTATGAAGGGAGAAAGTATATGGTAGTCTAAGCACCGTATAGGTGTTTTGGTGGCTTCATCCTCCACCGTTAATATGGTTCCTCTATGCCTATGATTCAATCGAGATGGTTCAAATTCAATCAACCGGAAATCTCACAGATGGGGCATCTGCATTTCCCAAAAATTATTCCAAACCAACGTTTGATATTAAAGTTAATTGTTATATGAGAGTAGGGATTGTGAGAATAAGTAACATCTTCCATGAAACATAAATGGCTGAGGGACCATGAAGCCTACCAGTTCACCACCCTAGGCCTAGACGCAAGCGAATGTATGTCGCTCGCTTTGCCCCAACGGGAGATCTCACTATGGGGCATCTGCTTTGCCCAAAATTTATTCCAATCCGAAGCTTGATATTTATAGTTATTTGTTTTATTATTAGCTAAAATGGCCCAAAATTTAATCCAATCCGAAGCTTGATATTTATAGTTATTTGTTTTATCATTAGCTAAAATGGCTGGCAAGAGCAGGGATTGTGAGAGAATGTAATAGGGCTGCACAAAGTCCGATAGGCTCGTTGGTGCGGCTTGGCTCGGCCCGAATTTTAAGCTGGAACAGGTCAAAGACCAACCTAAAAAAAAAGCTCGAAAACTCATTCAAGCTGAACTCAGGCCAACCCTTATGCGGCTCAGCCCGGCTCGATTGAGGTTTGGTTCGGCCCTGGCTCGGCCAGCTTGTTTCCGAACTACACTTTTCTTTTCGTAAAAGATAGATCTTAAACATTTAATCAATTTTAAAATCCACAGGGTTTTCTTAAAAAGTAAATATCATGTTATATATTATAAATTTTGAAATCTACTGTCAAAGGTCAATTCACTTCATGTCAAGGACCCAAGAGTCAATCCACTATCAAACTCTTTCCACTCCTTTGACTTGCCTTGCCTGCGATGGCATCAGAAAGAACCAGAGGAGTTTTCTCCATCTGTGTTGATCTGCTCTCCTAGAGGAGATCTGCGCTTCCTCCATCTGTGTTTCTTCCACCGGCGAACTATGTTTCCGATCATCGCGCATCGCCAGCAGCAATAGCATCATCTTTTCTTGTGAGTTACACCTCTCGGTCAGCAGCCCGCATCATCACCGGCGCTATTCTCATCAGTAGTTAGTTCGCTAAATCAGTCCTCCATCTCATCCGATCATCTTCTCCGACGAGCCAAGCCGTCGCCACCACTGTTCTTCAGAAGCTGCTTCGGTTTTTAGGACTGCACAAAGCATTGATATGGTGAGAAACAAGGAAGAAAAAAAATATGGGGGTTTTATCAAGCTGTGCTCGAGCCGGGCATGGCTTTGTTCATGGTGCAATCAGAAGAGTTCAATTGCTCTACAATTCAACACGTGTCCTTTTTAACTCTCTTTAATTGTCTCAAGGTTAATAATTTTAATTTTGATTTTTAGAATTAAAAAATATTAATACTAAAGGTTAAAATATCAACCTATGGGTTAAAAGGCAGGGATTTGGGAGTGCAATTGAACTCGGAAGAGTTCAGTCGCGATTGGACAGGATCCGGACTCAGTGCCTCCGGAGCTGCCTGCTCATCTTTCACATCTCCTTCGACTTTTAGCCCATCACAGTTGTTGGTTTCGGTGTAGCTTGACACTTGTAGGACCACCCGAGAAGCTGGGGAACTTACTGAATTTGGAAAATGAGTGCTATTAGATCGTGTACATTTCCACGCGATTACCATAGAGATGGTAATTACGAAAATGGCAGAGAAGAGGAGGAGGCAAACAAAGCCAAGAAGACGGATTGGAATGAAGATAGAGGTCCGAAGAACGGAAGTTATAAACAAAGACCCGAATCCGACAAAAATTAGATTCAGGTGAATCCACCGAATCATATCGTTTGAATTTGAAGGATAGAAGATCCGGTGGAAGTACAAGCCGAGTGAAATGAAGAAAGTGAGGTAGACAGAGGAGGTGTAAGCAATGTATACAAAAGCCTCGTGATGGTGATAATCTGGAGGGTTGGCTAGGAATTGGATAGCCAAACCTCCCAAGAAAAATGCCCCCTTCAGAATTTTATCTTCTGTCAGAAAATTTTGCCATGACACCATTAGATTCGAAGGAGGGTTCGAGTCCAATTCTGACACTCTCTCAAATGGGCTTGCATCATCTCTCACTGGATTTTGGTGTGGATCTGGTGATATTGGAACGTTAGTGTGACCGGAATTGGATGGAGTTGGGTTTCCATAGAATCTTGGGAGAGTCATATCCTATTTTCTTCGATTGTCTAAGCTAAGTTTAGCTGCCAACGAATAGTTAATTATAGTCCATATCAATGCATATCAATATCTCGCGCAGAATTTTCCAAGAAAGAGGCGAAAAAAGTAACAAGTAACGCACTCTGCCTTTGTACGAACATTGAACGGTCAATCTTTTCCACGGCTCTTTGATGTGGGATTAGGTAAGGAGATGATAGCATGTATGTGCGGGTCTGTTGAGCATTAAACGCATGCCTCCCTGGCTTATCAAATGTCGGCTTTAATACTAATTAATTGTGGTTAAGATTCACTTCCTACTAGGGTTAAATAATCTTATCTTAGTTTTAAAAAGTATAAAAAAAAAAAAACTAACCACATGAGTGAGTCAATCATAATCAAGGTTAGATTTTTTCCCTAAGAACCAAGATTTGCTTATTTAACCCTAAGGGTGAGTAAATCTTAACCACAGTTAATAACTGTCAAATATGACACGTGACAAGCTAAGGAGGGGTAGGTGTACCTGCTCAAGAAAACGCTTGTATACATGCTATCACCTTCCCCCAACAGTAGAGAGAAAGGCGGTTTGATAGGATGCATCTCACCACCATGAAGAGCGATAGCCCGACCTATATGGATGGAGCCCGAGAGCTCCGAATCACCAATACACCCAGATGACGAGGGAAGGATTTTTTATTTTATTTTGTGGGATGGATTACGAGGGAAGGATCTACCAGTGGAAAACCGCTGCTTTAATCTGGCCATTTTCATTTGGGAAGTTACGGCAGAACCTTTTACTTTTGACATCTAACTTCCCAACGTCTACGACAAGGTCCCTTATGGGTGGGCCATCAGTGAGATTTCCTACGAAGTACAGCATTGACCATACCTCTTGACATTGATATAGAATCCAAACAGGGCATGCAGCAACGGCTTCTCAGTGATGCCCGATCAAGATCCGTGGCTCCAGCTCTGATTTCTTGCAACTCATGCCTGTCAGCGACATTTTGAATTTTTCGCATGAGAATATATGTCACATGTACTTTGTTCTGAACATAATAACAATGATATATGATTTGTTTAAAAAACTAGGAATAACATAAGAGACTTTTTTTTTTTTAACACTAATGGGTGGCACGTGCGATGCACGTGAGAGCGAGGGGAAGGAGTTAACCACGTTAATAGGAGTTAAAAGGGACACGTGTTAACTCACAGGTGCGACTAAACTCTCCCCGAGTTCAATCGCTATTGAACTGTGATTCTATTATTTAAATAGATAGATGAGCAGGAGGAGTTTGGAAATTAAAATAAAACATTAAATCCAAGTTTTATTTTATATGAGGGTAGATTGGGAATTTCGGAAAAATCAGGCTATGCCTCCCTCTCGCATTATAATAGTAAAGATAAGGGACTTTTTCACCAATGATTCGATCACAAAATATTCACGACTTTTGGAAAAGAAATAATAACTATTTGAAAAAAGTCACCAATTAAACATAAATTGGTTATGATTTTCTTTTAAAAAATTCTAAATAAATATCTAACATATGAAATATATTATTTAATAATATTTCAATAATTATTTATATTTTTTCATACCTTTTTGACATTTTTGATTTATTTTTGAATTTTACTTAGTTTTAAATACAAATTACATTTCACAATATATGAGTGGATTATTTTTTTCATATATGAGTGTGTTTCATATTTTACTTATTTTATATAAAATCTTATCCAAATGATTAGCAACCGCAACGAAAATCAAATGGTGTTAAGTGGAGATCATGTCAATCAAATTTTTATAAACTAGCAAAAAACATGTGAAGATTTTTCAGTCCTCATATGTTTTTTGGTTAAAAATATGCATATGTTAGAAGGGGAGTATTAAATAATATAATAAGAGAACAATAATAAGGTGAGTGAGATACACTATGTTATTCAAGTGTATCTCATCACAATATTAAATTAACATCAATCAACGATGGGATATATTTGATTAGATTAAGTTAATTTACTTTCCATAAGTTCTCTCTCTTTATCTTTATATAAACCCTATTTAGGTTTTTTTTTTTTAGTGTTATTGTAAATCATCATCTAAAATCTATTCAATAAAACACATTATTCTTCATGGTATCCCCTCATTGATCCTTTGTTGACCTCTTAGCTCTTGTTTTTTTTTCTTTTTGGTGGGTAGTGCTGTCACCACCCGCCAAGGTGTAAAACTTTTGATTTTTTTTTTCAAAAAATAGGGGGAAGTTCTAGAGTCTAAGCACATTATGGCATAATTTTTTAATCCTATATCTACATGACATTAATGCTTTGTTAATCCTACTTTAATCCGGTGTTATTGGAAGTTCGGTTTTAGGTTCTGACATTACTTATCCTTACCTTGATAGGTCTCTACATGGAGCTTTGGTTGAGTATGGGTATATTTTCATACACTATTTTGGATCTTCTATTCTGCTCTTGCAGCAACGATCTGAAATAACATGGTTTATGTAACGACCCCAAACTCCTACTAAGGCTAAAATAGGACTTTGGAATCGCCACATTCACTTAACCTGCTTAAAACCATGCATACAAGGCTACTACCCGAGTCTTCAAAAATGAGAGTAGTAAAATTTCTGATATATATAACCCAAACCAACTAAATAACACGAGTCTATAGTCAACAATTACAACTACTAAATCCAAAGAGTCTGATACACAACCATAAAAGTCTACTGAGCAACATCCTCTAAAAGTCAAATACAAAACTCTCTCATTAAAAAGAAATGTAAACTAAGAGGTGTAGCCGCCCAAGTCTCCGACTCCCTCCTCAGAAGGCTCACCTTCACCTCCTTCCTCGAGGTAAGTCTCCTCAACCCACGGCTCCGCCGTGTACTCCTGCCATAAACCTGCCAAGACAAAGTCTGGCTGAGTACAAAGGTACTCAGTGTATATAAAATCCAATCAACAATAATAATATACATGCACTTAGTCAGAAACATATCCAATAGCATAATAACATAATCAGAGTGCGGAAGAACGTGTGCGCATATACATCATATCATCACTTTGACTCGTGTACTTGTGAGAATCTTAGACTTAGAAAACCATACACTTATGAGGTACTTGTGCTTACAAGACCACGTGCTTGTGAGATGCTTATGCTTATGCTTATGCACTTATTCAGATCATACAAGGATGAGACATGCCGTTCTTGGCAGATACGGACCATGCCTTATGCACTTATTCAGATCACACGGAAATGAGACATGCCGTTCTTGGCGGATACGGACCATGCCTTAAAAATCAGGTTGACATGCCGTTCTTGGAGGATACGGACCATGTCATGCTTATGCTTATTCAGAATGTCATACGTATGCCATGTTCATGCTTATGGTCCACATGTGTGACTTGTGAGACTCTTATCTTCGCATACACGTGCTTGTGTGCTTAAGTGTCGAAATTAATATTCGAGTTGGTAATTGCTTAGGTTCCGATCTCCCACCATGGAAACTCCACTATATGTCCCATACCAAATAGTTAGAGAATTCCCGGTCTGAGAGATTTTCCTCTAAGTTCTTACCTTCCCGACTACCAATTTCCATGCAAGTAATTAGATATACTTACCAAACAATCACATATATATCTTATCATAATCCTTAACACAATTCATAATCAATTTACCACCATTTCATAAGAGTATAATCGCATTTATCCATTCAAGCCTTTTCACAAACACCTTGAGTACACATATAATATGAATCAATTGTTTCTTTACTTTTCATGCATTCATCAAATCATAATTTCATCAATATAATCCATATATTCATCCACATCCACAAATTAATCTCATCCTCCATACATTTCTCATCCTCCATACATTCTATCCACATTTAATCCACATTTACAATCTACATATCCATCCATAATTAGCTTACTTCTTAGAAAATTAGGGAAAATGCATCAAACATCTATTTCTACCATTCCTAGCATCTTAACATTCACAAAACCTTAAAATAAAGTTGATTAGGATAGTATATCGACCTTAGGAATCCTTCCCTTGGATTCAAAACGCTCCCGAGACGATTTGGAGAAGCTTCCCAAACTTTTCTTGCAATCTCCTATTAATCTCCTCCTTCTCCAAGAAAACCCACTCTCAAAACCCTAGGGTTTCTCCCCCTTTTTGCCAAATTAGGTTAGAACTAGGTGGAGTATTTTAATATTTCGAGTAGGACCCCCTATTTATAGCCTCAAGGTCTGAGAACAAAAAGACCAAAAAGCCCTTACTAAAAATCAGCAAAAATGCTCGAAGGACCGAGCGATCGGTAGTTATGACCGAGCGATCGGTTGCCTGCCGATCGATCGGTGTTTATGACCGGGCGATCGGTCAAAAACACTCTCTGGAAAATTTTCCCATACAAACTTTTGGACCAGTCGATAGATACCGATCGATCGGTTTTGGACCGATCGATCGCTACTTCTGACCGAGCGATCGGTTGCCTATAGATTTTTGACCCACTTTACTGTTTTGGCCATAACTTTTTACTCGTTCATCGGATTTTGACGATTCAACTTGCGTTGGATTCGTCTCTCGAAAATGAACATTTCTGGTGTTTTAGAATTTCCAATTTCTACTTAATTTATAGACTAAAATATCCCCAAAGTTGACTGATCTGAAATTCCATTAGGCAAAACTCACTATTGACTTGACTTAAACTCAAAATAAGGAAAAAATACTAAACATGAACCTCGAAGAGGGTTCCAACACCTTTCTAATGGTTCAAGAATCACTCAATTCCCGTGAACGGTGCCAAAACTAGAGCTTCCTAAAGTTTAGGATGTGATATGACATCCCTCCGTTACAAGTTGATTAAGCCTAGTTTACACCACAATAATTAGGCATAAAAACAATAAACATCAAACATCACAAGGACTAAGATACCCTTAACACAATGAAATAAAAACATGAAAACGATTCGGGTCTCTACAGTTTATCCCCTTAGACATTATTTGTATTAAGAGTTATAGAATGAAATTAAATTATTCTTGGTATTCATTTGTGTCACAGTATCAATTGGTCTCCTCTAATGTCTTTAATCTTTCTATTATTTTTTTTTAAAAAAAAGTTAACACTAAATAAACGAAAAAAAGTGATTTTTCCTAAAGTAATAGCCCATCCTTAATCTCTTCTTATATATATTATGTTAATTTACTTAGCTCATAATTAATTATATTAACTCTAATTAGTAAATGCTCTATAAGAATAGAAGAAGTCTTGACATGGTATCTCTACTTGATTTTTATTTTGCGTTTCATTATACCATGCAAAGCAATGGTAATGTTAAAATGAGTCCCATTAGAAAAAATTTAATTAAATGTTGTTTCGGGTTTGATAATATGAAGAGAATAACATTTCATCTTATATGTAAACTTTTCTTTTTAATAATTAAAATATCATTACTAAAAAGACTTATTTATTGACAATAAAAATATCATCTCTAAAACTGTTAAATACTTTTGACACTTTGAATATTTGGATGAGATGAGATAAAAAAAACATTATAGTGATGCAAACCTCCTTTCTTAAAGTTATACGATGATAAGATAAAATATGGATGGTGTTACGCGCACCCCAAATTTTGATGGATAAACATCATAAGTGAAAAAATCATAGTTTATTTATTAAAAGGACTATAATACCCTTCATTATCTTTTTCAACCTCTATCATTTTCTCGTTTTCTCCCGAGGAGATAAACAATAATAAACAAACACCCAATTCACTCGATAACATTGCAGCAGAGCAAGAGAAATCATAAAAAAGCACTAAAGGGTTAAACCTGCACAACGTGACTAATATAAGCTTGATTCGTGAAACAAAGAACTTGAAAAACGATAATAACAACAACAAAAATAAGGAAAATCTCTAAATAAGTATATTCAACAAAAGAAGCAAAACGAAAATAACAACAACCAAAAAAAATCAAATTTCGGCATAAACTAGAGCTTAAATGGTACATAGAGCTTCAACATATATATTTAAACATATCAAACCTGTAATGAGAAAAATTCGTAAAAAGAAAGGGTAAAATGAGAATTTCCCACTCTAACAAATTCTAACAATTTAGTCGACATAAGCCCACTTGGGCAATGTGTTGGCTCTCTTAAGTGTTATCTGGCAGGTGACCTCATGATGACTACACAAGTCATGATGACTCCAAATGCCTATAAATATGTAAGAATCACCAGAAAAAGGAGTGTGCGGAAGACAAGAGAGAAAGTAAGAAAAGAGAAGAGAAGAAGAAGAAGAAGAATGAGAACTGTGAGGCTTGAGTCCTTCACACCCCAACTCCAAAGGGCTAAGAAGACAGTCACCTACTTGATGCTCTCATCTTTATTTGATGTTCCCCGACCGCTTGATGTTCTCCACAGCCTCACAGTCGATTATGGCCACCGCATGCTCTCTCAAATCGGCTATGTCCGCCTGATGTTCTCCATGAACGGTACCCTTACACTTTGTCAATAACTGATGTTTTATGTTTATCTACTTGGTGAAATGTTAAGGTCACACTACCACTTGCACGACCTCGCAACTGATCATCTGTTGAGTATATACATACTTGAACTTGTGTCTGACGCTGTGAGCTATACCTGAGCCCATTGTCTGAGCCCGTTGTCCGAGCCCATTGTCTGAGCCCGTTGTCCGAGCATTGTCCGAGCTCGTTGTCTTCTAAACAATGTACCCGTTGTCCTCTAGACAACGTACTCGTTGTCTGAGAGCTACATTGCCGAGAGCTACGTTGTCTGAGAGCTACATTGTCCGAGAGCTACATTGCAGAGAGCTACGCTGTCCGAGAGCTACATTTCCGAGAGCTATGTTGTCCGAGAGCTACATTGCCGAGAGCTACGCTGTCCGAGAGCTACGTTGTCTGAGAGCTACGTTGGCCGAGAGTTACGTCCTCTATTGCACTTGAGCTACATCCTCTACCTCCTCATCGCTCGTCCTCCAGAGCACAATACCAGAGCCTGTCCTCAAGCTCATATGCTCAATGACCTTACGATAAGTATCTCTACACTATCATGCTCATATGCTTATGCCTTATACTGACTTTATCATCAGAGCCTATTTCAAGGTGCACACGCGCCCCCTCAGTTTCATTTACAGGTGAAGTTTTGTTATCTTCCTTCTACCAGTGAATCAGAGATCATTACAGCTACTGACGTGCGACGAGTCTGAGAATTTTCCCCTTCAAGACCCACTGATTAATGATCATCCACGGAAACATAACCACTTCCAGATCTGGTTCAAATTTCCTTTACCCAAAACAAAGATCTCTAAGTCCTCCCTAGTTGAAAAGAGACAAAAAAAAAAAGAAAAGACAATTAGAAGTAAGAGTAGAGAAACAGACTCGAAGGACAAATTTCTAAGAGTCGGGATGAAGACCGGCTCATTTCATACTGTAGCTTGCCAGAGTTATATCGTTGGTGAAGAGAGAGCTGCCACGATTGGGTAGGGAAAAGGAAGATGATGATCAATAGGAAAATAAATAAGGGTATTATTGCCATTTATAATATTTTTCCATTTTTGGTGTTTAATCATCAAATTATGGGGTGCGGGTAGCACCACCCTAAAATATATAGTAATTAAATTATAGATTTTTAAATGATTAAATTTGTTATTTTTTTAATAGGATACAAATAAAAAATCTCACAAGATGATTAATTATCAATATTTTTCTTCTATTTATATTATTTTCTTACTATCTGTTTTTAATTTTTTCCCTTCATATTATCCCATCCATTTTTTGTTTATTCGTTTATTTCAACACCCGTACATTTGTACAGAGTTTTTGCTAGTATATATATATATATATATATAGATAGAGAGAGAGAGAGAGGAGTGAGTAAAGAAAAAATTTTGAACCATGAATTAGGGGAGTATATAAGAGATAGATATTAATGTTACGTTTATGAGGGATATGAGGTGGGAGAGAAGTAAGAAGATGAGTGTTATAGGAAAATGAATTGAGATGAAGAGGAAAGAAAAGAGAGCATCTGACACTTTCATTGAGAGAGAGAGAGAGAGAGACGTGTGTGATCACGTGACATACTTCTATGTTGGGAAATACATAAATTACCGTCCTAGTTGACTACCTATTCTAATATATAGTCTTCATTGGTCAATGCCCCTTTTTTTACCACACATCAACTGTAGTTAAAGATTCACTCACTACTATAATTAAGTAATCTAAGCTTGATTTTTAAAATCAAAAGAACCAAAATATTTATTTTAATTTTCTTAAGCTTAACTATAATTAAAGGAGTGTTAAATGGTACACGTGGCCATGACATTAGATTTCCTATTCTAATGCGGAGTGTGCTAATCAAAGCCCTTCTATGTATAAGAGATGCACGAGAGGAGAGAAAACAGAGTATAGTGAAAGTGCCTTGTCAAAACTAAGTCTATGGCTCTAATCATATAATATAATAATAGAAGAGATAAAGAATATAGACAGATATTTTTATTTTTTTAATAGTCAACTAAGTAAAAATGCTCTTATCAAAAAAAAAAAAAAAAAGTAAAAATGCACGTGCATTTGATGTGCACATTTTCTGTAATTTATGTTTTTTAGAAATTTTATATAAATTTAGTGAAGAAAGTATATTTATAAATAGTTGCTTTGAAAAGAATTATTTTAAGAGATAATTGAATATAAAATAAAAAGTTAGCATTTTCTTAATAGCTATGATGCACATTCATGGCAAGTATACGGGAGAATAACATACATTTATTTCATCAACTTATTCTAAGGAAGATAAAAATAACTAAATTACATAGTTAACATTAAAAATAATTAATTATGACAAAAGAAAATATCTGAAACTTCTGTTGAGTAACTGCAATCCTAATATCGTTTTTTTTTTAAAAACTGCAATCCTAATATTATAAAGAAACTTCTAGAACAAATCTGAACATCAAGTAAACATAAGAGGAATGCCGGAGAATAGAAAAAATTGAACAAAAAACATACATCTTAATGGTCTGAGAGATCAAAGGGCTCAAACAAAAACATACATCAAGTCTCAGAGATCAAAGGGCTCAAACTACATATTTTTTGGGAGAATATTCACATCAAACTGTCGCAAAATCCTATATCTCAACTAGTCAAATCCAAATAAAGGGAATTCCAAAGATAATGTGACGTTTAAGACCCAACTAAACATTACAACATTTCGGTCTGTAATTCCATATGCTTTGCAAATGCTAAAAAAATGGCTATGCCATAACCAATGGGGATTCAATTAAACAGTGCAACATTTCGGTCTACAATTTTAACATAAAATGACCAAAGTATCCTTTTAAAAGTAATCAAAATACTCATGAGTTAAAATAGCACCAACCCATTTTGAGGGGATTTTCTATATTTTATGTGAAAATATATTCTCTAAATATTTTATAGAATGATATTTTTTCGGCAAGATGTAATTTCCATACGTTGGTTTTTTACCCCTTTTTTTTCTCGGAAAATAGTCACCTCTTCAGGCGAGGAGGTGAGTTACCGTCTTGTCCCCCTTTTTTAGGGCAATGTGTCTCCTTTTTACTTCCATTAACTGTGGTTCAGATTCAATCACCCTTAGTCTTCACACATCTACTCTTGGTTTTTAGAAAAAAATATTTTTTAAGAAAATTAACCACGGGAGGTGGTTACTTTTTTCACCATAGTTCAAATGGGTTTGTGAGAGCGAGGAGGAATAGTCCCCTCCTTGGCACGAGGAGGTGACTATTGCTCTTTTTTCTCCTTTCAACTTATTTTTTTTTTGGTTCATGATATACGTTTAGGCTACAATGCCGGGTTAGGTGTTAATATCTGTTTAGTTAATGGGCGGGTGGAGAGTATATACAAACTCCCATCCTCTCGGGAAATGAACCAGGTACCTCCTCCCAAAGCAGGGGATACACTACCACTGGGGATTTGGGGGTTTTCTACGGTCAAACTAGCGACTCATGCTCTTGCTCTCTCACGGCCAAGGAGAAGAGGTTTTCCTCTAGGTTTTGTTGTTCGCAACCTTTATCTGGTTTATTCCACTCTCGTGGCCAGCCATTACGTACTTGTTCTTGTTCCAACCATTACAGCAATCTTCTTCATATAGCAGCCGAGCCCAACAAGTTCAGCTGAGTTTTTGTTTACTTTGGTTGTGATCTAGCGCATTTATAAAGAAGGACTTTGCTACTGGACAGTCTTAAGGCTGAGACCACAAAGACCATGATCTAAAAGCACGGGACTTGGGTGGGGCCCATTTCACATGGTGGGCCTCAACTGAAATCCCGTGCTCTTAGAGGTTGGTCTTGATGGGCTCGATACTAAGACGGTCCCAGGAGCTTTATCTATAAAGAAGGCTTGCTTGTGTCTCTTCCCAAGGGATACATACCTTTTGGATTGCATGAGAATGACAAAACCTTTTCTTTGGATCCCCAATAGTATTGGGACGTTTTCGACCCAACTAATCAATACAATGTTTTGATTTGATTTATTATTATTATTACTAGCGGGTGGCACGTGCGATGCACGTGAGAGTGAGGGGAAGGACTTAACCACAGTTAATAGGAGTTAAAAAGGACACGTGTTAACCCGTGGGTGCAATTGAACTCTCCCCGAGTTCAATCACGATTAACTGTGATTCTATTATTTAAATAAATAGATAAGGGTAGTTTGGGAATTAAAATAAAACATTAAATTAAAGTTTTGTTTTATATAAGGGTAGTTTAAGAATTTCGGAAAATTCAGGCTAACGCTTGCCTCTCCCATTATAATAGTAAAGATTATTATTTTTATTTTGATAGCAAACCAAATAATATCAATTCCTGAAAAGCGGATGTCCACCCCTAGACAAAGTCGTCCTACAACCCTGAGGGTTTAACTTCAATCCCTGAAAGTCTTGATTTCTCAAGGAAGACCCAAAAGAAGCAACGTGATGAGCAAGCCCATTTGTCCATCTTGGTGCAACAAATGGGTTTTGTAATGTAGGAGCAAACCCCATGCTAATGTGACGTTTTGGACCCAACTAAACATTACAATGTTTCGGGTCTGTAATTTCATATGCCTTGCAACTGCCAAAAAAATTGCTACACCATAGCCAATAAGGACCCAACTAAACAATACGTTTAGTCTACAGTTTGTACAACTCTCCAGCCTTGTAACTGCAAATAATTGGTTAGAGCATCTATCTATTTATACTACTACTATAAAACACAGTTAAATGGTCTCTTTGAATGTCATGTATGCACCTGTATTGATGCCACATAAGCCTACTTTTCTGTAATAAAGCCACGTCACACTGCTTCTATTTCTATTCCCTTTCGGCTTTGGATTCTCTCTTGCCCATGCCAGAAATGTGTTCTCGGGCCACCACAAATGAAGCGTAAGCTGGCTGAAGAAGTCATTTTATGGGTTCCATGATTTTGACTTCTCCAACCTTTATTTGTCACATGGTAATAAAATGGTGAGATAAAGGAGATGAGATATCAAGTGGGGAGAAGTCAAAATCAGGGGAGAAAATGAAATGACTTCTCCTTTGTTTGTGCCACATGGCGCATCATGTACACCCTCTCTCACACACACGTTTTATCTCCCTCTTTCTATTTCATCTAAAAAAACCTTGGTTGCAGTTTCCTCATGCAATCTTGCATCTTTAACCTATGGCAGACTGGGGCTTCATTTCTAGCTCTACCGATTTCAGCCAAAAATCCAATATCCCACTCATCTTCAACCTTGGGCAGAGAGGGGCTTAATTTCTGGAATTTTGTGAAGCATGAATACTCATCAGCAACATTAGGTGAGTAATCCCACCTTCTTCTGTTTGCATATCTGAATCTCAGATTTTTACTGATACCGTGCATCACACATAGTAATTTCAGATCTCCTGTAATTAATAACATCAATATGAAATTAGGGTGTTGCAATCTGTTCTCAAATTGGGTTTCTTTGGGTGTTGCAATCTGAAATTGGGTTTCTATGTATACACGATATCAGGTTGTTGCAATTTGTTCTCAGATTTGAGAATTAATGTTTGCAAATATTTTTCTCTTCGATTCACAGTTACAGCATCCTCTTGCAAGCTTGCAGATCACATCTTCAACATTGAGCGAAGAGGGGCTTTACTTCTGGATTTTTCTGAAGCACGAATGCTCATCGGCAACATTAGGTGAGTCAATCCCACCTTCATCTATTTGCATATCCGAATCTTAGATTTTTACTGATCTCGTGCATCACACAATGTAATTTCAGATTTCCCGTAATAAATAACACTCATTTGAAATTATGGTATTGCAATCTGTTCTCAGATTGGGTTTCTTTGTGTGTTGCAATCTGAAATTGGGTTTTGTTTAATACGCGATATTAGGCTTTTGTATTCTGTTCTCAGATTTGGAGATGAAAATTACAGTTCTAATATCTTGATTCAGCCAAAAGGCCTGCATGGAAATCATAATTTGCATTACAATCATTATTACTATACTAAAATGTTATTAGCTTCAACAGTTTCAGGATTTGCTCAACCCTTTCCATTATATCCCGACTTAATCTATATAAATTTATGTAACTGCTTTGGCTTTCCCTTTGGAAGAATTAGCAATTGTGCCATTATTTGATACCAGGTTTCTGTGAGTTATTTCTTGACTAGAGAGCCCAACCTCCCCTCATTGGTTGCCCATTCTGTCCCCTGCTGCTATCATCTACATTATTTAATTCCTTCACCAATACCTAGGTCATATTTAGATATTACAATTTATCTAGCATTAAACTTCCAATTCATATTTAGGTATGAAAATGCAAGAAATTTAACCAACACACAAGCCCAAAAAATAAAAGATCCAACATGATTACACAATTTTTTTTTTATCGATAAACAGGCTAATATAATAGAAACAAGAGAAATGAACAAGAACATGGAAAGAGGAGAGTTCACAAGATCATGAACCCACCAAAAATATACAAAAGGGAAATACAACTGCCAAGCAACCCCATGGTGAGGGTCCTCTTACACAGTTTTTGAAAGCTTGAAAATTGAGTTGGAAATTCTAAGATAACATCAACCCTAGGTCAAAAGTAATAGACCTTTCAAACAGATCATTCTGAAAATTGAGACTAGAAGTGCACTCAATATACATGGCATTTTGAAAGTAGAATCAACAATAAGAGGATGTTGAGAGACCTCTTTCTGATAGTAGCTATGTTCTATGGATGTACAGCTTTTAAAACAATTGTGGCTTATAATAATTTGATTCCTTCGTATAGATTTGTCATCAACTCAACTAAGTTGGGTCCTACTCGATCGTTTCTGTACTTCATCATAACGATTATGATGTCACCCCGAATGGCACACAGATTTGGATGGGATGACTATATGCCCAAATTTAATCGATTCCATCAACAGCTCTAAATATGATGAGAGACTTGAGTACTATAGGTGAGATGTATGCCCATAAGAGCCTATCCTTGATATTTTCTAAGGCCACAAGAAACCCATTCTCAATGCCAATAAAGTAATATGTTATTCACAAAACCATATATATATATATATACACACACACACATATACATAAATTTTATTTTACTTGAGAGAATGTCTATTGCTTCTACATATGAGAATTCCTGTTGAAATTTGTTCTCAGATCACCCGTTATCAATAACATATAATTAAAGCAAAAATAGAGACAATGGACATAAATTCAATAGATGATTTGCAAGGTGTGACTACAACTAGGTCATTTAACCAAATTTCACGACCAGGTTACTTTCCCTGGAGGAAATCTTAACTGGGTTGTAGACCAACTATTTAAACATTATGTTTTTAATTGAGGGCACTTCTATGAAATACATCAATCCATACTTAGGTATTAGACATTTAGGCCACACACATGTTATGCTGAACATGTACACATGCCTTTAGCATGTCATTCATGCTAGTGAAATTATATAAATGAACTACATATCCTTATATATGTGGAGCATGATGACAAGACAACAATGTATGTTGAAGTTCTCTTGATTGAGTATTAAAAGGGAGTGCTACTACCTGATGTTCTGTAAGGCACATGATAATAGTGCCTGTAAGGCTTAAAGGGTATGGTTTCACCTTGCAACTAAATTATAATTGCTCGGTTAATTTAAATGTTTCAGCCATTGTAAACATATATTATAGCATGATTAAAAGTTCACAACAAGTATAAACTATAAAGAACATACACAGTAATACTGCAAGCACTGATTCCAAGTCAAAACGCAAAAGGGAGAGGTAATTGAGCTCATATTTGACACTCTTAAAAGGTAAAAATTGCCTTTCTTTCCTAAATAAATTGATCATTTACATTCTAAGGCAAATATATATGAATTTTTTTAATTACATTGAATGAAGTTAATTATGAACTTCTCTTTTTTCACAAATAATATCCATGTATTGGCCCTTGCTTGTGTGGAACATGCCTCAGTTTCGCGTCTGTATGTGCAAACTTTTGAAGTAAATGCGATTGGGCATAGCACTGCTCTAACTTTTATCCCGTGCATCGCACGGGGTGTTTGCTAGTATCTATCTACTCCTATAAGCCAGACTTTCTCTTGCTGATGTGGCACTCTATCAAGGCTTCTCTCCATTTTCTCTTCATTTGGGATGCCACATAGACAGTGTCAAAACCAATAAGTGGGACCACCCTTCTGTCATTTACTCCCTCTTCATCCTAATAGTCTTCCCAACAAAACACTCCCTCATTCGTTAATGCCAATGTCCATTTGTCTCCCCAGGCGTTTCACCCTCATTCCATGTGCAAAACACTCCCTTACTTGAGTGTGAGACCCACTTCAGTTTTCCATTCCATCTTCTTCTCTGAAGTCGTGGCTCCTCACCTTCTCAAAACCATTGTACGTGAATCTTCCCATATCTTAAAATGTTGTACCTGTATGCAATACCTCCAGCTTCCCGAACCCTGTTTACATCTTCCCCAAAACATTGTACCTGTATGCCATCTTACTATAATGTTTTTGTACTAGATATTCTAATTAATCTTCCCATAACGTAACCGTTATCTTACCTAAAATTAAAATTCTGAAATCAGCACAAACTCCTCTACTTCGTCCAAATATATAATCCATTCAAATCACATTGCAGATGTAAAAGCAAAGCACTTTTTCAATTATTCTGTTATTGAACAATATCAGCCTAGCCATCTTCATTTTTAGGCTCATCCTCCCCCCAACAAGGTGAAATTCCATGTCGTGGATGCTTCACTTAGGAGTTCAATCTCACGGTTCTCACCAACAATAATGTGCTTCACTACAACCTTGCACTCAACATGATTCTGAGGAACCACAACAAGAGAATCGGTATTTACTATGATCGCATCAAGGCTAGAGCTTATTACGATGGCGAAATCTTCGGTACAACGACCTTGGATCCTTTCTACCAGGGCCATAAGAAAAGTAACTCCCTCAATCCATTCTTCCAATGTGATTCTCCGATACTGCTTGGGAGCTCCCAACTTTCTAAATTCAATATGGGGAGAGTGCAGGTCATCCAAACCAGGATACGGTACTGCTAGGGGAGACCAGCATTATGACACATACATCTCTTTGTATCTTCGAGCAATAGAATTCCTCTACTGTTTTGAGGGGGAAAAATACCGAAAAGGACACGCATCAGCTGCAACTGTTCACCTCTGGTTTACTGGTAGAAGGTAGAAGTTGAAGGGTGTGATACCCTGACCTGTACTCCGATGATAAAGTAAGTAGATGGAGAAGGTGATGAACAGTAAAGCAAACAGTAGCACTGAAAAATATATGTGTTTTTTGATCCCTGTAACACTGAAATTCTCGGGGTATTTATAAGTTAACCTTGGTATGGTCATAGATGACCATAGATGCCCATACCACGTGCCCTGCACTCATTACCAAATATGTCAGTAAAATCTACCACCTGTTGCATCAAACGTGAAAGCCTACCATTAGTTCAGTCGGTTGGGTCTGACAGCACACAGAAGTGACCTGCATTAAATGCTAAGGCAGTGCTTTCGGCCCACTTGTCAGAACAATCGATCGCCTCCTGATTACTCCCTCCTGTGAGTCGGTTTCGTTGTTGACCCGAGCTCGGGTTCGTTATATATGTCTTAAAATATGACCTGGACATCCTTATCTGAATCGCAACGGACTCGTTGTTCAATTAATACCGAAAATGTTGTTGAGAATACAACGTCTACGTTGTGCACAAGACAACGAACCCGTTGTCAAACCCACAACGAGAACGTTGTTCGCAAGACCACGGATACGTCGCAATTTCTACAACATGAACGCTATGCATCAGACAATGTTTATCCTTCTATTTTAAGCACGTGACTCAAACATAAGTCCACGTGTCACTTTCGTGCACAAGACAACAAAAGCCAGCTCGTTCCCCAACGTTAATTAGTTTTTACGAATTTTAGCCCTTACAATTTGCCCCTTTATGAGGCTTAAAACGTAGTTCGAAGTATCATAAACGGACAAAAGAGCGACAGTCCATACCTCACTCTTTTTCCAGAATCTGAATCGTTGCGTGGTTTACGCTGAGAAGATAGAACGCCCAAGCCAGCTGGTTTACGCGTGCGAACCGTCACGCCTCATTAATGCAAGACAGGCTGTCATCATTACCGTTTCAGAATTCAAAACGCTTTATATCTCTGACGGTTACTCTCTTTATGTGAAACGTCGATCCTGCCACCACTCCTTCCGACTTTGACACAGGTGTACGGCTCTGATGGAGGGTATTCTCGTCTTTTCATTTCTCTAAGGTATCTATAAAAATCCCTCTTGGTTGCCTCGTTTCACTTATCTCGCCATTGAAGTACTGTTACTCTACCTCACTTGCGTCTCAAGCGAAAGTTCAAGCTATCTCGTTTCTCTTTGTGGTACGCTCTTCTTCTTTTTCTTACTCTCTTTATTGATTCTTCTTCTCTCTCTTTCTCTGCTTCTTCTTCTCTTTTCTCTGTCGTATGTCTACCCGGTCTGCCCATCCTTTTCTTACCCACTGTTCTTTGTTTCGTTCCCCTCAATCCATGGCTGCCGAGACCCCCATAGAATCCATTAGGCTAGATGAAGTTAGAGGCCAAACCGAAGATGAGGCTAGTTGTACTGGTAGCGCACCGTATGGTACCTACATCGAGAAATCTTCCGCCCTACGCCAACAACAATTAGCATATCTTAACCATTTCAGGGAGCGTTTTGAGTTTCATTCCCACGTCAACCTTCATTTCAAAAGGGAAGACGCCCATATTGACAAACGATCAGCCTGTATCGTTGTCTACCTCTCCCAACTCGAAGCTGGTCTTCGATTTCCTCTTCATCCCGTCCTGGATGACGTCCTCTCCACTCTACACCTTGCCCCGAGGCAAATGCACCCCAGCTTCTACAAATATATGTCCATGATGATTAAATTCATCAAGGACGGATACCCTATAGAAGCTAGACACCTCTTCCACTTCTGCCATGCCGTCAGATGCCGAGGTATTGACGATGACCCCTTTAACTACTATTCCTGGAACAAGAAGCCGTTGTACCCAGACCTCGTTTCCGGCATCTTGGACAGAGAAAGAGGGTGGAAGGCAACCCCATTCGTTGTCTCTGGGGGCTGGAAGGCAGAGACTTCCACTGTGCCCAATGTTTTCCAAGATAAACCAGGTAACACATTACCGTTGTCCGTTGTACATTAACTCTTCTATCTTTCTATCCCAGCATCCGTTGTTTATTACTTTTATTCGTCCTGCTTACTTCCGTTGTCTCACCTTTTTTGTTTCTGCTCTTTGCAGTTGAAGGGAAGAAACTCCCGTTCAAAAAACTTGCGCCCGAAGAGGAAAGTTTCCTTACAAACATCAAGCGCGTACGAGGTGGGGAGTACATCCGGTGGATACCACTACCGCCTGATACTTGGAGTCTTTTCAGTAGCTCGTACCCGTCTTCACAAAGGCAACAAAGCACCTCTTCCTCCTCACCCGCAGTTGAGCCAAGCTCGGAAGAAGAAATGGCCGGCACCAACCCTCCTGCGCTGATCCGAAAGCCAAGGACAACTCGTCCTGCAACTGCGCTGCCCCCTCTTCCACCTCCTCCAAAAACAGTTCCCTCCACAACGGGAGCGGCACCTTCCGAGCCGAAACGGAAGATCCTGACCCAGGCCGAGTTCGAGGCCAGAAAGAAAAGAAAAGAAGAACAGCGCCGAGAGAAGGATACTGCACGTGCTGCCACTCCTTCTCCTTCTGCTCCTGCCACATACCAAGGAGTTAGGGCTGCAACGATAACGCCTGTAGCCAGCACAATACCTACTGCTACTCAAACTATGGTTGCCCCAATTGCTTCAAGCTCCGCCCTGGTCACTGTTGCCACAACAGAAACGACCACACCTTGTCTGCCGCTTGGAGCACCACCTTCAGATGACATCAACTGGTCACCCGACTTCACGCGTTTCGGGAGGCCCACCATCCATGACTCGGTGCAGACCTCCGAGAAGGTTGCTAGGGCCTTGACCCACTCCATGAGGCTTCCCCAGGACATTGCTGATGCTGGCAAGATGTCCTTGCCCCAGGTCTCTTATGCAGCCTGCCAGTCCATGGCCTCGGTATGACTTCTGTTCTTTCTTTTTACTTATTCAATTCTCGTTGTGATATACTGATATTCCTGATCTTGTGTATTATAGTTGAACGTCCTCCACGAGCTATGTGATCGTAGTTCCTACCACTACAATCACCTCAAAGACTCTATCAGCTACTGGCAAGGAAGGACTGAGGCGCTGGAGAAAACTTTGGCCGAGGATCGACTCAAAATCGAATTCGATCTGTCTCAAGCCCGAGCTGAAGTGGTGCGGGTGGTGGAGAAGTTCATTGCCGCCTTCAAGGGGCAAGAGAAGGCTGAAGGAGAAGCTCGAGCAGCCAATGAAGGAGAAAAGAAAGCCAAACAAGAAGTGGAGAACGCCGTTCTCCGTATTAGCGAGTTGGAGCTCGTCTCCCAGGCTCTGAGCAGGCAACTGGAGGAAACTGAGACAGCGAGAGCGACGCTAATGGAGGAGCTCGAGGAAGCCAAAAAAGCTGAAGGGGCCATCGAGCAAGTGGTGACCACGAGACTGCAACAACACTATCAGTCTCAGCTGGACACCCTTCTCGACGAGGACAGGGCAGAGACCGAGAAGGAGGTGATCAACATGCTCCGCCAACAAGGTCGTCTAAAGGAGGACAACGAGGAGGACATGACGACCTTCTCCGAGCTCCAGAGCAAGGATGTCATCGACCTCGACAACGAGACTGAAGTCAAAGGAGTTGAGAAGCCACACCCCCTCGAAGGCCCTGCACCTCTTCCAGCTGAACCATACTTTGAGCCAGCTGCTCCTGAAGCTCCTCCTGTTGCCGAAGATCCTCCCGTTGCTGCTGAAGCTACTGATGCTGCTGACCCTACTGTCTCCCCTCCTGCTGTCCAAGCTGCTGCCGACCTTTGATTTCTTCTCTCCTTGTTTCTCTTTCTTGTTACTTGTAATGCATCATCTTTTTCCCCGTGTCATGGGGTTTTCTGTATTTTACCCAACAATGGGTTTCTTTAAATGAATGATCATTCTCTATTTCTTTCCTTTACATCTTTTTTTTTATCTTTGTATTGTAACTGGAATTTGCAGAGCTCGCATAACGTATGCATACAAGAAAGAATGTAATATAAGTTTATGGACATGGTTTACGGATCATAGAATCAGACATGAACATTATTGCACACAACGTAGCCACTTTGAGTATATGTAAATGACTCTTCTTCGTAATGATTTGATATACACATCGAACAAAGCACTCTGAATCATATACACAACGGAAACATACACACAACGAAAAAGAGAAATATGCCTAGATACATTGCTATGTAGTTCACTGTGAATGTAATCTGACAAATAAAATTCCATAAGATGAACATAAAGTAACTCAGTTTAGAGACACTTGCTTAGAGGATGCCATTAGGATAAGCCACTGGTTTTGCTCAGATGACATCCTTAGGATAAGCTACTAGTGTCTCGTTGTGAGTATGATGTTCAAGCGAAATCTTATTCGAATTTGCAGAATATTCACAATATTACACTGATGTTCCAGACAACGAGTTGATGTAAAACTTCAAAGCAGTAATTTAAATGCTCATGTATTAACACTGGAAAACTTTTTATTGTAACAACTCATTTATTTACCATAAATTCAATTGAAAGAATTGCCTAAGGTTCATAATGTTCCAGGATTTTTGGATGAGATTACCTTGCAGATCTTTTAAGTAGCAAACGCCAGGACTCCCCAATCGTTCTATGATATACGGTCCTTCCCAATTAGGTCCCAACTTGCCACTGTTAATCTCCCTGGTATTCTGAAATACTTTTCGGAGAACGAGATCTCCGACCTGAAGGACTCTTCGCTGTACCTTTCGGTTGTACGCCTTCCTTAGCTGTTACTGGTATCTCCTCATCTGAATGCTAGCATCTTCTCACTTTTCTTCTAACAAGTCGAGGTGAATGGCCATGAGCTCAGCGTTCCTGTCTTTCTCTCCGCACTTCTTCTTGCTATGCCAGGAGCGTATTGTGGGCAAACTAATCTCAGTAGGAATGACAGCTTCCATGCCATAGGTTAAAGAGAAAGGTGTTTCATTTGTAGGACTCCTCGGTGTCGTCCTATATCCCCATAATACGTTGTGTAGCTCGGTAGTCTATTTCCCCTTCGAGTCTTCCAATCTTCTCTTCAAGGCGTTCAATATATTTTTATTAGCTGCTTCAGCCAATCCGTTCCCCTGAGGATAATATGGAGACGAGAAAATATGTTTGATCTTTAATTCGTTACAAAACTCTGTAATGATATGACCTGTGAATTGTTTCCCGTTGTCAGTGATAATGGACTGAGGTATGCCGAACCTACAGACGATATGCTCCCATATGAACTTCTTTACTTCTTGTTCTCTAATACGAGCAAGGGGAACGGCTTCAATCCAACGAGAGAAGTAATCAGTTGTCACGAGGAGAAAGATGAGATTCCTCGGTGCCTTAGGGAAAGGACCCACAATATCTAGGCCCCACCGTACAAATGGCCAAGGTTGAGAGACAGTGTTAAGCTCTTGAGCTGGAGCATGAATTAAACGAGCATATCGTTGACACTGACTGCACTTCTTAACATACTTCTGAGCATCAGCTTGCATGTAAGGCCAGAAGTATCCTTGGCCCAGGGCTCGATGAGGTATCGTTCTCCCCCCTGAATGTATGCCACAAATTCCTTCATGAAGCTCAGCAAGAATCCTCTCCACATCTACAGGATGAACACACTTCAACAAAGGTCCTCCGAAAGACTTTTTATATCTCTCCCTGCACCAGGATATAACGAGGTGCCTTGAACTGGATTCGTCTTGACTCTTTTGCAGTGATAGGAAGAACTCCATCTTTCAAGTAGGCCGTCAACCCTGTCATCCAACTTGGTACTGGATTAACAAAACATACCTCCCGCTGAGCCTGGAGTGCTATCGAAGGGTATTCTTTGTATTCCGTGAGAATGACTTTGGGTTCATCAGACTGCATCATGGAAGCAAGATAAACCAGAGCATCAACATGCCTATTCTCATCTCTTCGGGTATGCTTGATCTACACAACGGTGAACGCTTCACACTGCAAATGAATGAGTGCAGTATACTGTTTCATTCGATCATCCTTGCATTCATAGTTTCCATTCACCTGATTCACTACAAGCTGTGAATCACAAAAAACTCTCAATCTAGAGACCTGCAGCTCGTGCGCACTCTGCAAGCCAAGCAGCAATGCTTCGTACTCAGTTTCGTTGTTGGAGGCAGTAAACCCAAGACGTGACATCTTTTGTACTTTTACGTTCTCCGGACTAATGCGCACAACACCAAGTCCTGAACCACTTGAGTTAGAAGATCCATCGACGTACAACAGGCAATCAACCCATTCCGAGGATTTATCTCCATCTACAATGATATTTTCGTTGTCAACCTCATCAGGGAGCTCATAAAGATCAGCAATCACCTCCTCTACCTCCTCCACAGGGAAGTTTGAAAGGAATCCTGCCATTGCCTGCCCCTTCTCTGAACTTCTCGCTCTATACTGAATATCGAACTCACTCAGAGCCACAGCCCACTTCGACATTCTTCCCGCCAACTCGGGTCGTCCCAACACTACTTTCAAATGATACGTTGTGATGACAACGATAGAATGAGCATGAAAGTAAGGACGAAGCTTTTCAGCAGAAAAGACAAGAGCAAGACACACCTTCTCGAGCTTGCTGTAATTACATTCGGCCTTAAGAAAAGTTTTGCTGATAAAATACACAGGTTTCTCGACGCCGCCACAACACCTGACTAAGACTGAGCCAATGGCCTGCGTTGAGACAGAAAGATACAAATACAAGACTTCACCTGGTTGCGGGACGGAGAGAATAGGGGCCGAGCCTACCTAAATACTCTTTCAAAGCAATGAAAGCTCGAGAACACTCTGGCGTCCACGTGAAAATAGAATCCTTCCTCAGGAGCTCAAAAAGGGGTTTGCAACGATCAGATGACTTTGAGATAAAACGATTGAGTGCAGCGATACGCCCTGTTAACTTCTGGATCTCCTTCTTCGACTTGGGCTCCGGCATGTCCAGTAGAGCTCGAATCTGAGCTGGATTAGCTTCAATACCCCGCTGGCTCACAAGATACCCCAAGAATTTGCCAGAGGTAACCCCGAAAGTACACTTTTATGGGTTAATCTTCAAATTGAACGTTCTCAGAATAGAGAAAGGCTCAACAAGATCCGTCATAAGGGTATTCCGAAATCGGCTCTTCACAACGATATCATCAATGTAAACTTCAACCGATTTGCCGAGGAGTGGCCCAAACATGAGATTCATCAGACGCTGATATGTGGCACCGGCATTCTTCAAACCAAAGGGCATAACACGATAGCAGAACAAGCTACGCTCTGTAATGAAAGTGGTCTTCTCTTGATCTTCTTCCGCCAGGAGGATTTGATTATAGCCCGAATAACCATCCATAAATGATAACATTTCATGGCCAGCAGTGGCATTGATGAGCCTGTCAATTCTTGGCATAGAGAAAAAATCTTTGGGACATGCTTTATTGACACCAGTGAAGTCAATGCAAACTCTCACCTTCCCATTCTTCTTGGGTACAGCTACTACATTAGCTATCCAGACAGGATACTGTACTTCCTGGATGACTCCAAACTGGATTAGCTTGTCTATCTCTTCATTCACTGCATCATAATAGGCAGGGGCAAGTCTCCGAGGTTTCTGCTTCACCGGAGGGACAACAGGATCAACGTTGAGGTGGTGGCAGATACTGCTCGGGCTGATGCCTGTCATATCTTTGTGCGACCATGCAAAGACATCAAGGCTCTTCTTCAAGAATTCCAGCAGCTCGCCCTCTTCGTCCGTTGTCAAGCTTGTCTCGATCTACAACACCTTTGGCTCTTCTTCCGTTCCCAAATTGACTGCCTTCATAGGCTCAACGGAAGGTCTGCACAACGGGGCCTCCGAGCTCTCTTCCATAACGGAGTCGACCTGTAATTGCTATTTGGGCACAACGGAAGGAGGGAAATCACACTTCTGCGACGCCAATTGATCCCCTCTGATCTCCTGGGGTCCATCCTGCGTTGGGTATTTCAACACCTGATAGTACGAGGAGGGAACAACCTTCATCTCATGGGTCCACCATCGACCCAAGATCGCGTTGTAAGTCGATGAAGCATTCAGAACGGAAAATCTGGTTTGCAGGACAACGGGTCCTGCCACAACGGGTAAGACGACGTCTCCTAACGGTTTCATCGAACTGCTATCAAACCCAAACAACGGGGTCTGAGCAGAGATGAGAACGGACGGATCCAACTTCATCTGAGTGAAAGCATGAAGATACAAAATGTCTGCCCCACTCCCGGAATCCACGAGCACCCTTTTGATGTCGAAATCTCCTATTCTCATGGTGAGAACAAGAGCGTCATAATGAGGCCGGACTACCGTTGCCATATCATGCTCAGCGAAAGTAAGCGTCTGTCCCATGCTTCTTGCAGGCATCTGCACCTGATAAACCTCAGCTTCGTGAGACATCTTCCTCGTCTTTGCTCTGAAATCTCTCTCCACGTCCTCCTCTGGTGCTCGCACCCGGCAAATGACGTTGATAGTGCTTAAAGGGGCTCCCCCTCGTCCTCCTCCACTGGTACTTGGATTACTGGCAGGCTCTCCTGTACGAGGTTGAGATAACGGTTCTCTGGTGCGCACCGTATTATCGTTATCAAAACTGAGATACTCCCCTAAGTATCCTTCCTGGACCAGTCTCTCTAAGTACTCCCTCAAGATGCGACATCGGTTTATAAGATGACCACGACACTTATGATAATGACAATACTCATGTGCCTGTGGTCCCGACGTAACATCTTGTCACATCTCACTAGGTTGAACACCTCTCTCTCGCTGCACTGGTGGCTGCTCCTGGCGGGGCTGATGATGCTGCCTCGCTTGCTGCTGAAAGTTCAGGCTAGGACGTCTCTCCGTCCTACCCTGCTGCCGGGATTGATTATAATTACCTTCATACGGGCGCCGAACCGGCTGATCCCGCTGAGTAACATACACTACTTTCTTCTTCTGCTTCCTAGGTGGTGAGTCCTCAGATGATGAAGATTCATACCTCTGCCTCTTCTCCTTCCTCCTAGACGATCGGTGTGCTTTCTCTATCACGTCCACCCCTCTCGTCCTCGGCTTCGGCACAACGGAGACATCATCTTCGTATTTTCCATACTTGGTTACACGAACCATCATCTCATCCATCTTGACAGGATAGTCAAGAGCCAGGGATTTGTAAAGCTCGGAATGCCTGGGGATAGCATTCTTAAAAGCAGCAATACAACTCTCTTCATCGACTTTATCGATGCTATGGACTTCATCAGTGAAGCGCGAAATGAAGTCTCTCAAGGGTTCCCCCGATTTCATCCTTAAAGAGAAGAGAGTATCTGCACCTGCTTTCTTCTTTTTATTGATAATGAATTGATCAATAAAAGTCGACCTGAGCTCGGCGAAGTTGCTGATTGAACCAGGAGACAGATTACGAAACCATCTTGATGCCGCTCCTGCCAGGCTATTGGGGAAGGCCTTACAATACAGATTATCATCTGGATTACGAACTGCCATCGCATGCTTGAAGTCAAACAAGTGCTCCTCCGGATCCGTCTTTCCGGTGTACATGGGGAAGATTGGAGTCATAAACTTGGAGGAAGTATATGACTGATTGATGACATCTGTGAAAGGAGAGTTCTCGACGTTGTCCTTTGCCGACTGAGCAAAGTGATCAGGAATCCCTCCTTTCATGCTCTTGACACGAGCACTGATCATAGCCTTCACCTCCTTGGAAGTCATCCAAGTCTTCTGAACAACCGCTCCCTCGGCAGCACCTCTCGAATCTTCTCGTCCTGCTTCTTCTTGTAAATCAATACGATCAGAAGGGACCCTCTGCTCCACACGAACTGGAAGTTGTCTTGCCTCCCTCTCAGTAGGAGGAAGCACGAACCTGGTGTCGCGGTTCTCTAGCGCTAATGGGGGAGAAGAGAAGTCAAGCTGACGTCTCACTGATGATCTTTGAGATGACCCATCATCTACTTCGAGCCTACTATGCTCGATTGCATCAAGCCTTTCTTGCATCATCTGCTGGTATCTGGTGATCTGATCCAGAGCAGATTGCTGCCTTTGCAACATCATCAAAATACGATCAGAGACAGAAGGTTCGATGGGGGGGGGGGGGGCATGGTCCTCTCTGGCTGGTCAGACGATGGACTGATCCCAGGAATGAAAGTCTGCACAACAGAAGGTGCGAAGGGGGTGGCCTGAGGGATTTGATTCTCACGCCCGGGCACAGAAGTTTGATCAGTCATGATCACAAAGAGCTAAGGGAGGTTCGTTTATTATTTCCTACAGACGGCGCCAATTTTTTAGGAGGAAAAATACCGGAAAGGACACGCGTCAGCTGCAACTGTTCACCTCTGGTTTACTGGTAGAAGGTAGAAGTTGAAGGGTGTGATACCCTGACCTGTATTCCGATGATAAAGTAAGTAGATGGAGAAGGTGATGAACAGTAAAGCAAACAGTAGCACTGAAAAATATATGTGTTTTTTGATCCCTGTAACACTGAAATTCTCGGGGTATTTATAGGTTAACCTTGGTATGGCCATAGATGACCATAGATGCCCATACCACGTGCCCTGCACTCATTACCAAATATGTCAGTAAAATCTACCACCTGTTGCATCACACGTGAAAACCTACCATTAGTTCAGTCGATTGAGTCTGACAGCACACAGAAGTGACCTGCATTAAATGCTAAGGCAGTGCTTTCGGCCCACTTGTCAGAACAATTGATCGCCTCCTGATTACTCCCTCCTGTGAGTCGGTTTCGTTGTTGACCCGAGCTCGGGTTCGTTATATATGTCTTAAAATATGACCTGGACATCCTTATCTGAATCGCAACGGACTCGTTGTTCAATTAACACTGAAAACGTTGTCGAGAATACAACGTCCACGTTGTGCACAAGACAACGAACCCGTTGTCAAACCCACAACGAGAACGTTGTTCACAAGACCACGGATACGTCGCAATTTCTACAACATGAACGCTATGCATTAGACAATGTTTATCTTTCTATTTTAAGCACGTGACTCAAACATAAGTCCACGTGTCACTTTCGTGCACAAGACAACAAAAGCCAGCTCGTTCCCCAACATTAATTAGTTTTTACGAATTTTAGCCCTTACATGTTTTTTTATTCAATTACTATTTTATTTGAATCTAATGTATTTAGTTGTTTAATAATTATATAACATCTAATTGATTCTTATTTCTTTTAAATATTCTCTTTAACTGATAATTGATTATCAATTTCAAGCTCATATGGGGTGCTGCATGCCCCCTATTATAAATTTTAGCATTTTATTCATAAAAGAGCAATACGTTTATATTAATAGATGCATATGATGGACCTCATATCTCGAAAATTTTATTAGAATTGTTTAAATACTATGCAACATATAGTGCAGAACGATTAAGGATATATCCTCACACTAGAACTCCAACTAGCCTCATAAAAAGAGATACATTCGCACAAATGAATGTATCAGGTGGACATCATATCCTGAATATTTTATTAGAATTATTTAAATGTCAAATGTTATGTAATAGCTCACTATAATTAATGCATGTTGCTAAGTGTGATTGTTTTTTTTCTTTTTTTTGCTGATTAACCTTATAAAATTTCCAACCAATACCTATATCGTAGTGGTTATTACAAAAGCTAGGCATGTGTATTATATATAAAAAATGACATAATTTTTTATATTATCAAATTGTATTAATAAATTAATTCTCTTTATAATTTCCTTAGTTTGTTTCTTATAACCCCTGCATTGCACGGGGTATTTGCTAGTTACTACTATAAAACACAGTTAAACTATCCTTTGAATGACACGTATGTATCTGGTTAGATGTCATGTATGTTTGATGTCATGTATGACTTTTTTTCTGTTGTGAAGCCACGCCAGCAGACTTTCAAATTCTGGTGCAATGAATAAAATCACTAATTTCTCACAAAACAGTAACCTCCCCCTCAACCTATAGATTCACTTGGTCTTCCCAAAACGTAACAGTAACACATTTATTATGCTTCTATATTTTGCTTTTGCTGCCAAATCAGAACTTGAAAGGCTCCTCAGACGTTTTCTAGCTTATAACCCCCCAAAGCTATATTCCTTAAGAAAGTCATAATCATCTCCTCATCTCTCCCCTCCACCTTTCTTCTTGAACTACTTAAAACCCACTGCTCATATATCCTCAACTTTTTGTTGAGCAGAAGACGCTCTCCCATCTGAGCAGTGATGAACCGTGCAATTGCTCTGCCATCTGGGCGGCGGCAAACCCAACAAGTACTCTCTCTCTCTCATACTACTTGACCCCTCTTTCCAATCCATCTCATGCTCTCCAACAAGTCATGTAACATTGGTCTAATGTCGAATTTGAGATGGGAAGGGTAGACACAGCAGGGGTGAGTCGGACGCCTTCATGGGAGTCGTATTGAGTTGGTTTTATGGGTGATTTGGTTCGAATGAGTTTATTTATGGCTGATCTCAATGTGTATGCATGCATATATATATATATATATATATATTTTAAAATTATGTGATTTGAATAAATGTTATGTTGTTTTGGGTAGATCTAAATGTCTATATTTTGCTCTGTTTCTCTCCATATCATGAATCCCCACGACCATTTCCGATGGAATGATTTGTAGATGTATGGTTGGAGTATTTTGATGGGGAAAGTATAGTTATAAATCAAATGTGGGTGTTCAAGTTGGGATAGCCATTGCTGAAGAAGGAGACTTGAGGGTAACACTTTTCTTTGGAATCGGGAGTTCTGATGATATGGTTTGAATTGTGTTGGAGAAAACATTGATGCCTTGGCCTCATTTAGATGAAACTTTAGATTTTTGCTTTTCCCTTTTAATCTCTTCTTTCTTATTAGAATGGAGTTAGTTGATAGAAAAGTAAGGGGCCGTTTCGATACACTTCCGTTTTTCTGTTTTTATTTTTTGTTTTTAAAAATTGAAAACAACTTTTTGTTTTCAATTTTTTTAAATAGGAAACGTGTTTGGTATTAGTAACGGTTACTTAAAAAATACGTTTGGTAAATATGATTAAATAATTTCAATTAATGATGGTGGTAGTAGTGAGTGATGGCGGTGGGTGTAGTGTGGTAGTGAGTGTTGGTGATGGTGGCGGTGGTGGTGGTGATGGTGATGGTGGCGGTGGTGGTGGTGGTGGTGATGGTGGCGGTGGTGTGGTGGTGGTGGTGGTGGTGGCGGTGGTGGTGGTGGCGGTGGTGGTGGTGGTGGTGGTGGTGATGGTGATGGTGGCAGTGGCGGCGGTGGTGGTGATGGTGATGGTGGTGGTGGTGGTGGTGGTAGTGGTGATGGTGGTGGTGTGGCGGTGGCGGTAGTAGTGGTGGTGGTGGTGTGGCGGTGGCGGTAGTAGTGGTGGTGGTAGTGTGGTAGTGGTGGTGGTGGTGGTAGTGGTGAATGATGGTGGTGGGTGTAGTGTGGTGGTGAGTGGTGGTGATGGTGGCATTGGTGGTGGTGGGTGTAGTGTGGTGGTGAGTGGTGGTGATGGTGGTGGTGGTGATGGTGGCATTGGTGGTGGTGGTGGTGGTGGTGTAGTATTGTGGTGGTGATGGTGGTGGTGGTGGTTGTATTGTGGTGGTGGGTGGTGGTGGCGGTGGAGGTGATGGTGGGTGGTGAGGAGTGGAGGATGGTGGTAGTATTATTGTGGTAGTGAATGGTGGTGGTGGTGATGGGTGGTGATAATGGGTTTGTGTTTTCTATTTTTGTTTTTTGTTTTCAAAAACAGAGGAAGTATAAAATTTTTGTTTCCTTGATTTTCAAAAATTTTGTTACTAATTTTGAAAACAAAAATCAGAACCGTGTTTACCATACATGTTTTGTGTAAAAAGTTTCAAATTTTTGTTTTTAAAAACAGAAAACGGAAGTGCAACCAAACGGAGCCTAAGTAAACCAATTTGGCAGTGGATTAGAGAAGTTCATATATAAATTTTGGATGAATTTTCATAGGTGTTTATGTTAGATAAATTTATCATAACGTATATGTGACAAAAAAAAAACGTATTAGGTTCTTTGCTTGGTAGGGCTAAAATGTCCATATGGTGGGGCTGTGCAAGATGTTGCTTCTGTTGGGTTGGGGAAATAATCTTTTCCGCACTAAACTGGGGGACAAATAGTAGAAAACACAAACACATTCTTTCTCCTCTTTTATTAACCAAATTCAAAAATGATTATTTATTAGAGCCAATTTCAAGTGGTCACCGAAGATGATGCACCCTATAATCATTAACTTAAATTAGACAATGATTAGTAATTTGAAATATCCAATTAAGGAGATGGGGCGGGGCGGGACTATATATCATACTATAAAATACTCTAAGTACTATAATTAGATAATTTTATTATTAAATTAAGGGTAAAATAGTGATTTGGTATTATAAACGGGGCGGGCGGGTGGCTACCCATCCCCTGCCCGAACCCGATTCGGGGTTTAATGCCTCATTCCCAAACCAGCCCTTACCCCGTTTAAAATCTCCCCAAATCTGTCCCAATAGGGGTGGGGCAGATTACCCGATTATACCGACCCGTTGCCATCCCTACTTAGGCACTTGGGTTTTAGTTTCATGCCCTAGAATAATTTTCTGATATACTTCTCCACCTCCACCAAGATGATTTAGAAGGGGTCCAAGAGTCCATTTTTGTCATCGTTAGATGTTTGGGTATCTAAGTTCCTTTAGATTTCATCTATTTTCTGTGCAGGGAAATCATCAAAGGATTGGATCTCAATGTATTTCAATGTGAATTTATGATGATCATCTGATGAATCACCCCACTAACTGGCCTAATTTTCTCAGTGGTTCTGATCTTGAAAGCTCAAGCAAGAACAAGGATGCATGACTTTTTGGACAGTGATTAACTGACAACATCTTGATTATTGTTGAAGGCATACATGTTGATATAATTGGCCACTACATGTATTGGAATGTATCTTAAAATAAATACAAATATGCCTTAATAGGGGAGAAGCACTGATTACATAGAGAGAACAACCCATCAAGCCGAGACAAAAATGGTCAAGTATTTAGAACTTTTTATTTTTTCAGATGTTACTTTGATCATTCTAAACCTCTTTCTTATATTAGTGGAATGAAATCCTCTATGAACCTCCTTTTACCGTGCATCACACGGTTTTTTTTGATGATTTTATTGCTGGAATTTTGCATTCCACCTATTGTGTGAGAAGACGAGCTCACATAATGTTAAATCTTTTTATATTGACTTACCACGACATCTTCTCCATCTGCTCCTAAGCAAATATAATTTTTTTTGCTTAAAATATTTTTTCCTTAATTATGTAAATCTTTTCTGAATTAAGTAAATCCTAACTCATAGTATTATTTCACATCCCGTGCATCGCATGGGGTTATTGCTAGTAACCAATAGATCAATGCTATGTGGCAGTAATATCTTAAAAAATCTATACAGTCAACACGTGTCCTTCCAAGTGCTTGGATTTAATTATGTATAATATAATGAGATTTAGTGTTTTACAAAAGTCTATAAAAAAATAATTAATTTTTTTTTTTAAATCCTTGTACTTTTAGTAGTGGAACTAAAAAATCTCTAAACTTGACACTTGTCCTCTAAAGTGCTTGGGTTTTATAACGCCCCAAAATCCTCTATTGATCACATGAGAATTTGGATCATTACCTGCATATCCAACTTATCTTAACAGCATATAAGACATAAAAATACGAGTTTCAAAATTTTTTCAATATTAAACAGAATTCAATTGATAATCCTTGAAGTTCATCATCCAAAATAAATGACAAGTCATAACCACAATTAAATCTGATCATTCTATGTGATCACAAAATTTAAAACTGAATTCAACCTAAGTAACATCATTAAAATCAAATAACTACTAATTCATCAGTAGAGTCATCTATTTAGATTTCATTCCCCTTCAGTATAATCACATTTAGGCTCCTCTTTGTACCATTTCTCAATCTACGGTCCTAGAGCACAAATGTCAAATCCTGAACCTACCAAACAATAAAAGTTTGGTTGAGTATTGAAATTACTCAACGGATGCAAGGCATAATTAACAATACAATTAATAGTCATTTTTCGTCATGCCATAATTCATGATATTAAAGTGCAGAACATGATGCAATTCATATAATCATTATTAAACATTTTCATACTCATGACTCATGTAGACTTGTAATACTTATACAGATTCATGTCCATTAACACTAGGTTCATACCATATTTTCATTTTCTCATCGGAACGAGCACTTTATCTATAACGTGTTGTAGAATTAACGTGCATCCATATTCATAATATTTCAGTATTATCAATTTCGTACTAGGGTTCTAAGGTCCATATAAATTATAGGGTTCGTACCATCTGCATGTAATTTTCATGCTCATATATGTACTATATGCATGTAAATTTCATGCTCATATCCGTACCAACAGGTCCATACTATTCATACCAGGATTTTTAACAGTCATGAGTACATATATAGACTCAATAATGCATGAACTCATACAGACTTATCATCATACCATGCTGTGTGACTCATGTTTAACCATGATAATAGATATATAAATAAGCATAATTTAACAAGTAATATCATGTTATAATTCTTATGAATTAACATAAATTAATTTCAATCCGTGTTATGAAGATTATTAACACTGTCTAAAAATATGAAATCATAAATCTTTAACCATTCTTTCAACCATAATTTAAATACATTTCATCATCCATAAAGCATTCCATAACCATCATTCATCTCCTTCCTTGTTATTCAATCAAGATCTATTTTATGTTATATCCTAGCATTAAAACAATTAAAAATATGGTCAATGAATTTTTTTATCAATATCATTTCAATTATTTTGAGTCAGATGTTTAGATCTAAATCTTAAAAATTACATAAAATTATTTTACCCAATTGGGATTGGTCTATACCTAATCATAATCTTAAAATTTAGGGTTTATCTTTACCCATCATTGATGTAAAAATTAAGGGTTTATTTATACTCATTATTGATCTAAAAATTAAGGATTTATCTACATCCATCATTGATCTAAAAGTTAAGGGTTTATCTTCACCCATCCTTAATCTAAAAGTTAACAATTCTATTAATAAAAAACGTTAATTATGCAAAACATCAAACCTCTCAAGATCGTCTCCTTACAATCAATCACTTACTAATTTCTTGGATCTCGATTCTCAAGCGATCCTTCTTTTCCAACTGGATTATCGCAAAGACTCTTAGAATCTCTACTCTCTCTCTCTTTTAGGTTTATCAGATTTTAGAAACCCTAACTTACGAGTTAAAAGTGTATTTATAGGGTTGAAAACCTAAGAGGAGTTAAAAGGTTGAAAAATCACATTTCCAGAGAAAATTCACTGCACGGGCGATCGATCGACCATATGTTGCCGATCGATCAGCGATGGGGTGCTGATTGATCGGCCCGATGTCGATTTTTCTAATTTATTTTAAAGTCTTTTGCTACTTTTTTGATTGCTTCGTTTTCATGAAATTAAAGAATACAAATATGTTCAAATGAGCTCGATAATTGAGTTTCAACTTCTACATTTTCCACAATAATTTTCATAGAAATGAATGTATTAAATTAAGTACATTTTTCTAGAAAATTTAAATAATGACACGAATACAGTGAATAAAAAATCAGGTCACTGCAGGTTCAATTCAATATAATATAATGAGATTTAGTGTTTTATGAAAGTCTATTAAAATTGAGTTTCATTTAAAAAAAAAAAAAAAAACTTTTAAAATCCTTGTACTTTTAATAGTAGAACTAAAAAGTGTTTAAAGCCTACATGTGTCCTCCCAAGTGATTGGGTTTAATTCGGGATAATATAATGAGTTTTATGTTCTGTTTGGATAATATGTAGTTTGTTGTTCATGTAGTGCATAGAAGTCTAAATTTTGATTTTTAAGAGAAGCTAGCAGGGATAAATTCACCGAAAGGGAAGGTTTTAGCTTTTGAGGAAAGTTGCCACACTCTCATTGGCTCACATTTTGCAAAGAATGAAGTTAAAAAGTCACTTTTCAGAGAAGTTTAACCAAACAAAGCCTTAGAATTTCAGGAAAGTCTACTAAAAAATAAGTTTTATTTTTAAAAAAAAACTTTTAAAATCCTTGTACATTTAATAGTAGAACTTAAAAATCTCTTAAGCCAGCACCTGTCCTCTCAAGTGCTTAGGTTTAATTCAATACTAGTAAGAAGAATGTGCGAGGTCCAAAAATTTAAAAGAGAAAAAAAGGAAAAGAATATATTTTTAATAGTTTCACATAAATAAAAATTTATGTTCATTATATTCCATACTAAACCAATCTGGCCAAGACAAACTCAAATTAATACAACCCATTGACTCCTTCCTACAGATTAAAAACGTCTAAAAATTATACTATATTTTCGTGGTAGTCAAAATCCATTGTATACTTCAAAATAGAAATATATCAAATATTGATAACGGAAGATATGAATATATTTATTTTAATTAAATATGTATATTTATTTTAATTCCATATGTTTAGTGTACTCACCTTCACTTCAAGATCGTCATGTATGACTTTAATGTACCTTATACATTCCACCATCAACCATACCTTTAAGAGAATTGTATATACCCTTCTCAAGAAGGGTCCTCGGTTGCCCTATAATTGCAAAAATTGAAAGATATCATTTTAGTTGGAATATTAAACAACGACATTACATAGATGTAAGAAATTAATCAACCATAACATATCGGAAAAATTCATAATTTCTAGTCAAAAGAAATGTCGGTGCCATATATACCTCTAGCGGTAATCAGTATAGTAGAATGTCATATATTCTCCCTCCATTTTTCAAAGGAAATTTTCACAAGAAAAACAACTAAAATAAACAACTGGAAAAAAGTGAAATTCTGATCTTGGCCGGCGATGTTATCTACGTCTCCTTTCGATACTCGATCGTTCCCTATTGACCGTCCATGCCCGCGTACTTGTCAAGAAACAAACCCAAGAAACAAGAAGAAATGAAGAAAAACCCACCTTGCGTTTTCTTCCAGTAAAAAGCATCTATTTAGTTCTTCACACACCTCTTGCATTCTCGTAATCTCTCATCTAAAATTGAACCGAAAATTCCTGCAAACACATATCACGGTGGTGGGTGCCTCTATTCTCTTTTATTATCAGAATACTAGCGAATACCCCGTACGATGATCGGGTGTGTGAATAAAAAAAAAATATTCAAAAAAAAATAAAAAATTACTTAGAAAACAATCAAGAAAAAAATAAAATATAATAAAACTAATCATTAATAATAACAAAAAAAAAAAACAATTATAATGGAGAGTGATAAAGACGGTAGTTAAGAGAGGGTATTTATGAATCCCACTTAAGTGAAGTTGGGACTTAGAATCCGTTTCCAACACCCACTAGTCCAATTAATTTAACTAAACCCTTAAGATTGTCTTAACTACATTTTGGGAGAAATAAATGAGGTAGATAAAGTGATGATGTGGCATTGCAAATCTTAGAATGAAGATCAAAGAGGGATGCCATATAAGCATCCTAATTTCTTTAGTATATAGTATAGATAGATACTCACATTTATGAAGAGTGCGAAAAGCGATGGTAAATTAAACCGTTGCAAGAGGTAAAGGTTGTAACGGCTCATAGAATAAACCAGATACCACAATCAAGAGTCGTGGAGATAAGAGAATATATGAGTTTGTAACGACTTATAAAAGAACCCCAATTAAGAGTCATGGATAGTAAAACTTCTTAAAAGAGAATGAAAAACATTTATACGAATAACTCTCAACTTTCTCTAAATTTAACACATTTCTAAAACCTTTCACTATAGGCTCAGGATTCTCTCAAGTTCAACTTGAGAGAATCTCTCAAGTTTGAACCCCTAGAGGTCGCCACGTGTCTCCTTTGACACCCCTTAACCATGGGTAAGGTTCACCCACCCCTAGGGTTCACTCACGTATCCTTGGTTTTTTTTTTTATATTAATTATTATTTTTTAAATTAAAAAAAACTGTTTTTAGAGTTTTTTAATATTAAAAACATTTTTTAATTTAAAAAATAATAATTAAAATAAAAAAAAAATCAAGGATGTGTGAGTGAACGCTAGGGGTGGGTGAACCTTACCCATGGTTAAGGAGTGTCAAAGGAGACACGTGGCAACCTCTAGGGGTTCAAACTTGAGAGATTCTCTCAAGTTGAACTTGACTTGAGAGAATCCGCCTTCATTATATAATGAGATTTAGTCTATTAAAAAAGGGTGGTGTTAGGCGCACCCCAAAATATTAGGAGCCTACCAGTTATCACCCCTAAAGGTTGCCACGTGTCTCCTTTGGCACCCCTTAACTATGGGTAAGATTCACCCACCCCTAGGGTTCACCCACCCATACTTGTTTTTTTTTTTTTTTTTTTTTTTTAAATTTTAAAAACTGTTTTTAATATTAAAAAAACTCTAAAAACAGTTTTTTAATTTTGAAAAAAGAATTAATATTTTTTATAAAAATCCAAAGATAGGTGGGTGAACCTAGGGGTGGGTGAATCTTACCCACGGTTAAGGGGTGTCAAAGGAGACATGTGGCGACCTCTAGGGGTGATAACCGGATTTGCCAAATCCGGTTATCAACGTAGAGGATTTGACTCCAAATATTATGAGTACACCGTAGTTTTATTTGTTTTTTTGTCAAATCAGTTTTCCCAACATTTAATAGCTGCACCCCACAATCGTTTTTGGGGTGCCGTTCTCTTCTTTCCTATATGCACATGCTCCTTCATCTTTGTTATTACTGTTAATTGCTTATCAAAGGGTAAAGCTACCCAAGTTGCGTGGTGTGGCTGCACCGGCGTTATCTGCTCCGGTACGCAAGTTGAAAAGTTTGGGTTTGCGAGGTCAGTAATGGCGACAGCTGTCCCCTGGTCAGCACTCCTCTTGGTTCATATTCTCTAGCTGGTCGTCCTTGGTTTTTCAATCCTTTTTTGGGCTTTTCTGATTGGAGATGTGCCCACACAGCTATTGTTACAGGTATTGTTTTTCTCCTATTTGTGAAATAAAGGAATTCGATTTTTTTTTATTTTTGCTAAAGATTGTTGAACAATTGCAGTTTAAATATAGAAGACAAATAGTTTTAACATTTTGGAGAAGATTTTCTTGGTAAAGAAGCATAAAACTGATAAAAGTAATGAAATCCAGTGGATTAAATAAATTTTAACCCAAGATGAACACCTCTAATTTTAGTAATTCTTCTTTTAATCCAAGTTCATCTCAACTCTCAAGATGGCAGAACGTGTTTGTGCTCATCGCCTAGCAGCGATGCCTCTCCAACGTGGATAAAGATGCTAATGAGTAATTATGTATTCCTTTTGCAACTTTACAAAGCTAATTAACCATGGTCTCACAGTCTTAGAGCCTTGAATGTGGTCGGGCATATCGAAATCAACCATGTTGTTGCTAGTTGGTCAGGCTTAATGGTTAATGTTTAAATTTTTGATTGGTACGTAATTATAAAATTTATAGATTTTTTTTTTTTGGGTGCACAAATAATTCTATTAATTTAATGATGTTTAATAAGTAATTTTTATTCCTGAGGTGCAGTTGCTGTCATCAAAAAGTGGGGTGCATCTAAGCACCCTTAAAAAACAAGTTTTACTTTAAAAAAAAAAAAAACTTTTAAAATCCTTGTACTTTTTATAGAAGAAGGATTAAGGAAAAAATTATTAGTGACGTCATTATTATGTTGCTCATATATTACGAAGACAAAGAACTAAGAAAATAAGATAATCATTACTAGTCTAATTACAGTAGACTCTCTTGTAATTAATGACCTTGCTGGAAAGAAAATATATTAATTATAAGAGAATATTATGTATAAGAATCAATATATTATTCCATCAAAAAAAATATTATCATTTTTTTTTTTTTTTTTATGTATTGTATTTTTCATATAAGTTTCATCTAGATACAAATATATAAGACTAGTATATAGTAATTTCAGTTTGGTAAAATTAACAAATTTTTCAAAGAGGAGAAGAAACATCTTTTATTTTTTATAGAGACAAATTTTCTTTTGAACTTTGTTTTTCGTGGAATTTTCCCTTTAACTTTTGTTATTATTTTGAAGTCCTCGAACAAATTTTTTTTTAGTTTTTTCTTTCTAAAATATCTAATATTTTATACTATGTATAGCATAATTTATTATTCATAACCAAAATATCCAAAATAATTTTATTCCTTTCTCTTCCTAATACATACACCATCATAAAGTGTTTATAAGATTCATATAACTATGTATTATTATAATATAAAAACCTCTCTTATAATTAATAATATACTAGAATTTTCTTCAAAATTTATTAAATAGCATGTATAAGAGATTATTAATTATACACTATAGAACCAAGTTGGTTCCTTACAAATTTATTAATTATTAGAGATTATTAAGTTATAAAATATTAATTATAAGATGGCCTACTGAAGTGACAACAAGGGTCTGACACTTCCATTGCTTCTACGCATCATTTTATCCATGGGAAAGAAGAAATGAGGGAGAGAGATAGAACGAAGAGAGGGAGTTGGAAAGAGAAATTTATAAGAGACTTATGTTCACCTAGCATATTTCAAAATTCACTCTTAATCCCCTCAAGTTGTGAACCCAAAGGTCACCACATGCCCCTTTTGACACCCCTTAACTATGGTTAAGATTCACCCACCCCAAGGATTCACTCATTTATCCTTTGGTTTTAGATAAAAATATTTAAAATATATTTTTTAACCATGGTTAAAAAAATTAATATTTTTTTCTAAAATCTAAGGATAGGTGGGTGAAACCTAGGGGTGGGTGAATCTTAACTACAGTTAAGGGGTGTCTAAAGGGACAAGTGATTGCCTATGGGCGTAAGCAAACCGGGACTCCCTCGAGTCTGGTTACAACTGGAGAGGATTACGAGTCTTCAAAGTTTTAGGTGAAGTGGTATAAGAGAAGAGAAAACATAGTGCAATGGAAGGAGCCAAATCATCTAATCACCCCTAGAGGTCACCACATGTCTCCTTTGACACCCCTTAACCATGGGTAAGGTTAAACCTTACCCATGGTCCTCTAGGGGTGATAACTGCCAAATCCGGTTATCACCGTATATGATTTGGCTCCATACTCAGTCTACACATGTAGTCATAGAAGAGATAAAGAATATAAATAGATAATTTTATTCATTTCATACTTAATCAAGGAAAAAATTAAGTGGCTCATTATTTACCCATGGTTAAGGGGTGTCAAAGGAGACATGTGGCGACCTCTAGGAGTGATAACCGGATTTTCCAAATCCGGTGATAACCGTAGATGATTTGGCTCCATTGCGGAGTCAAATCCTCTACGGTGATAATTGTCATGTCAACACTCAGTCTACACACGTAGTCATAGAAGAGATAAAGAAAATAAATAGATATTTTTATTCATTTCTTACTTAATTAAGGAAAAAAATTAAGTGGCTCATTATATGACTCATAAATTAGGAAGAAAAAGAGTTAATTAATTAAGAAATAAGATAATGGTTACTTGTGTAATTAGGCGTCATGTTATTGAATCTGTAAGCACCCAATTTTTACACCACGCTTGACCATAGTTAACCTCCGTTAACCATGGTTATTCCAAGCCAAACCCTAATTCAACCCCAGGTAGTGGCCTAAGCCCTAGTCTAACCCTAGACTAACCTTAACTAAACCCTAGGTAAACCCTAGACTTAACCCTAGGTCTAACCCTAGCCTAGTCCTAGCCCAAACCCTAGGCAAGACCCCTTGGGCTCAAGACCCATTTACAAAGTCCAAAAATCCAAAAATAATACATTAAAACCTTTTTGGGCCCAAACATGGGCCCACTAAGCCCAATCCAAGTGGGACCTACATTACTCAAATTCAAAATTCAAATTTTTTTAGGGTGAAACTTTTGGCTTTCCCCACACATGTGGTGGTTGGGCTCAAAATGGGTAATCAAAACAAAAAAAGAAAAGGTTTTTTAAAGTCTAAAAAAAAAAAAAGGTTTTTCTTTTTTAAATCTAAAAAAAAACAACAAAAAAAAAAAGGTTTTTTTTTAAGTCTAAAAAAAAAAAACAAGAAAAAAAAAAGAGTTTTTTTTTTTTCCAAAGAAAAGAAAAACAAAAAAAAGGATAAATAAATAAAAAATTTGGGGTGTGATTGGGCACCAACCCCATGTGGCAGGGCCCATATGTGGGTTGGGCCCAACTCACATAACCGAACCCACAAGAACCGGAACAAAAAAAAAAAAGAAAAAAAATCTGTTTTTAGGAGGGACTGTTCATCGTCCCTGTCGTAAGGATGGGAGTACAGTCCCTCCCGATTGCTGCTGCCATTCCTGCCCACCTGCACCTGCTGCCCTGCCACTCCAGGTGGTGTCCCCCACGCCTTCCCTCGCCCTTATCCCCTCCATGTCCACTTCCTTCTTCCTCTATTTAAGCTCCACCAAGCCACTGTTCACAAGGGGGGTTTTTTTCAAAAAAAAAAACAAAACTACAGTAGCTTTGGCCAGCCACCCCTCCCTCCTATTCCTATCCATTTAAACCTCCAAAGTCATTAATTTTCATCCATCAAACACCCTCATACCTCACCCACAGCCACGGTTTTGAAACAAACCGAGTTCGACCCTTTTTACAGTAGACTCCGAGCTCCAAGCTCCAAGCTCCTATCCATCTTCACATCCCATCCTTAGACCCCCACCACAGTCTCGCAACCCCCATCACGACCTCTTGCCGCCACCACTACGAACAGCCACCACCGAAGCATTCCGCCGACGAGCTCACCACCTTGCGTAGCTGCTGCCATCGAACTATCAGAAGGTATACGGCCATCCCCTTGACTCCTTAGCCTGATATTCTCATTGTAAGGGACCCCTGGTCCCATTCCAGGGGTCCCCATTTTCTTTTTTCTTTTTTCTTTTTTCTTTTTAGTAGCTAAAAAAAAGAAAAAAAAATGGGCGGTGGGTTTCCCTTTGATGCGTGGCCACAAGCACCACCACGCCCACCCATGTCGAGGCTCTCTCCCAGATCTGGGGGGGTCCTCAATCAATGAGGAAGCCCCCTGGACCTCACTGGTTCAAGCACAACAGCCCCAAACCAAGGTTTTTCAAAGCAAAATTTCAGAAAAACCCAGTTCAGCTAGCCGCCTGTACCCCCGGTTTAACCATGGTTAGACCCGGCCTTGGTGAAAACCGAGGCCATGGGTAGATTCACCATACTCCAGGCTATCCCCTTGCACAATTTCAGCCCCTACCTCGCACTCTAACCATAGTTAAATCGACCCCAAAGTGGGGTCGACAGTGTAAAAATCTGTGCCAGGAGGCAACTTTGGGCCTCTGTGGGGCCCACATCCGACCTCTCCTTGGGCCCCACAAGGGCCCAAATTGTTGCCCTCATAGTAGGCTTCGCTACCATGGTCTCGGATCCCCCAGGGGTTGAGCCAATCAACAGCAAAATTGCCGCAAAGTTTGGAAACAAATCTGTTTTGGTGGAAATCGTCATTTTATGTGGTGTTTGTCGGGGCAACTTTGGGCCACTGTGGGGCCCACATACGGCATCCCCTTGGGTCCCACAAGGGCCCAAATTGTTCCCCACATATCAGGCTACCCACTGGTGGTATCGGATTCCCGCAGTTCCCCCGTTAACCATAGTTAAATTCATGTTAACTATGGTTAAAAATTTGATGCAAATTTTGGGTTTGTTTGCAATTTCGGATATTTGTGGGGGCCCAGACCGGGTAGGAGGCCAGTCTAGGCCCTGCCATGAACCTTGGACCCACTTTTGCTTCAGTCAGCCCCTTAACCATGGTTAAACTCACCCGTGGTTAACATTTAACCATGGTTAAGCGGCCCATGACCTAGCAAAAATTCTGGAAAAAGCATCAAAAAAATCATAAATATTACATGGAATCCAGAAATGTCTTCAATTGCATTTTTTACTGTGGTTAAGACATTTAATCAGAGTCGACCCCATTTTTGACCCTTAACCACGGGTAAAAAATCCTGACCCGGAAAAAATCTGGAAAAATACTCAAAAAATCCAAAATATTAGGAGAAACCCAAAAATGGTCTCTTTTGACCATTTAACCATGGTTAAGACCCTTAAGCACGGTGACCTTCCCTCCTTAACCGCGGTTAAGCACCTTTGACCGTTGGGAAAAATCTGAGAAAATCCCAAAAAAATCATAAAAATTCAAAAAGATCAAAAAATCTGATATTGAACTTTTTAACCATGGTTAGTACCCCTGACCAGGGTTAATCACCTTTCTTAACCCCGGTTAGCAACCCTAACCCTCGGTTGAGACACCTTGGGCCTACCGGGCCTCACCCCTGGGCCTACCGGGCCTAATCTCGACCTACCGGGCCAAACCCTAGCCTACCGGGCCCAATCTCGGCCTACCGGGCCCAAACTAGCCTACCGGGCTTCACCCTTGGCCTACCAAGCCCAACCTTAACCTATCGGACTTACCTTAGGCCTACCGGGCCCAATACCAAGCACTTGACCAACCCGGTCAACCACCCCTAGCCTCCTGGCTAGACCCTAAGCCACCCTTGGTGCACACACACACACCCCTAGCCTTGGCACGGGCTCATGTGCCAGAACTACGCTCGGTCTGATCTCACTCGTATGTGAGTACGTAGGCAGCCCAACCCGGGTTCGACCCTAGTCTAGGATTTTCTCCTTCTTAGATTAGCATTATCTTAAATACTTAAGGCATTTGATTAAAATTGAGATTAGTTTGGCTTAATCCTAGCAAGTAGGGAACCACTGAAAAGTGGAAGTGCCGGGGTGCCTAACCCCTTCCCCGGACTTAACCGAACCTCTTACCCTGACCTCGGATCACAGACCAAGACCTTATCCAAATCCCGGGGACTTATCCCTTCCGAATGAATAGGTGGCGACTCTTAACTCACCCGTGAGATGCAAGCCAGGGTTCCCCCGAAACCCGCGCTCACAGAATCCACTAAGGAGAACTTGCCACGTTAGCAAACACACTGACATCAAAATATAGAGATGATAATTTGATTATTATTGGCAAATGAATTATTTTTACAATGACCCAACAGTATATATAAAGATAAGATAATTTAAAGATAAAAACTAACAATAATTAAATCTAATCTAACTGTAACCTAATTTATTCAATTCATATTCAAATTTAAATTTACCTAAAATGAATTACATAGGAAATCGGCATATATATTATTACTATAGATAGATAGATAGACAGACAGACATAGAATCAAAAGTATAAAAACTTGCATGTCCAAACCATAAATTGTTTCAAGGATTAAAAATAGTTTATCAAAATAAACATCATTTATTATGCTCTTGATATCATTGAAAAATCAAAATGTGCTGCTATTTAAATTTTTCTCCCTGATTTAGCCTGCTGCACACTATTTTTTTTCTCGGATCATGCTGCACATACCATTCTTTAACGTTTCTCGGATCATCCGAGTGTGGCCATTGTTGTAATTAAAGAGAAGGAGAAGGAAATTAAAGATTTAGGAATAAAGAATTTAAGAGATAGAATTAGAAAAGTTGACTAAAGAAACTTTCATCTTGTATGCTAAATTGGTGCAATGATCAGCACAACACACATTTCACTATGTCGTCAAATGCTATGGCCACCTAAGCCAAATAAATTGTTGTAGACAAACCAAGCTGGCTCAACTCAGCTCAATTAAGCCAATCTTAAGCCCATATTTTAGGCTCAATCGAGCCAGCTTGGAGCTCGGCATGAAATTTCAAACAAGTCAAGCTTGAGTCAACCCCTCATTGATTTGGCTCGGCTTGAAGCTCAGCTCATCAAAGCTTGAGTCGGCTTTATATATATATATATATATATATTGTAAGGGATAAAATTCGTAAAAATGACTAAGTGTTGGGGAACAATATAGTTTTCGTTGTTATGCTCACGGATGAAAGACACGTGGCCAATAGAGGAATGATCCGTTGTCTATTTCATAATGTACCCGTTGTCTAGTGTACAACGTTCCCGTTGTATTCTTGATAACGTACTCGTCTTATGCACAACATATTCGTTGTCTGCGGGATAAATGTGTACGACCTCTTTCGACGCATACACAACAGATCCGAGCTTGAGTCAATAACGAGATCGACTTGTAGGAGGAAGTGATCAAGAGGCGATCATTCTACTCTGTTGTTAGGTGAAAAGCACTGTCTTTGTATTTAATGCTAGTCACTTCTGCGTGCTGTCAAACCAAACCGACTCAACTAATAGTAGACTCACATGTGTGACATGTAAGGCTCCGAATATGTCTGACATATTTGGTAATGAGTGTAGAGCACGTGGTATGGGCTTCTATGGTTGTAAGCACCCCATTTTTATACCCCCATTTAACCATGGTTAATAAAGTAACCATGGTTCGCTCCTCCAAACCCTAGGACAAACCCCAGGTTAAGCCCAAGCCCTAACCTAGCTATAAATCCTAATTTTAAGCCATAGGTCAAGCTCTGCGGGCTCAAGGCCCATTTACAAAGTCCAATTTTTGAAAAACCTAGAACCAAGGCCTTTGTGGGCCCAAGTAAGGGCCTATGACCTTAGGGGTCCACTAGGGTGGGCCCACAACCCAAATTTCAAACCTTTTGGCGCAAAATTACCAAAATAGGAAAGCAAACACCCCTTTCGGCCCACATGTGTGGAGGCTGGGCCCAAACTGGCAAAGTTTGTAAGTGCAGTAATTAGATTACCGCCAGCCTTGCTTATGCTTGGTTTGGTAATGGCGGTAATCCAATTATCGCCATTACCTTCTTCTGCATTTTCTGCGTACAGCAGCTGCTCCACTCTAGGTTTGCCCCAGGTGTCCCCCACGCCTTGCTTAATGCCAACTTTGCCCCCAAGACCTTCCCCTTTGTCCTATAAATCCCCCCAACCTCCATGGTTTGAACAACCCTTCTTCCCCACAGTGAAACCCTGTCTATCTTCAATCACACCTGTCCACAACCTCTACCAGCCTTGTACCCTCCTCAGGCAAATCTTAGGCATCCTAGGAGTAGTCCCAGACCTACCTCCATTACTGTTGATCATTGCCACCGTGCACCACCACATCTCGCCACTCTTGCAGACGTACCAAGAGGGTAGGGGTTTGACCCGTACCAATTTTTCTTATTGTTCAAGCACTGTAAACCCCTAGTCATTTTCTAGGGGTATATTTCTTCCCTTTTACTTTTTTTTTTTTACTGCTTTGAGCCCAGGGACAGAGGCCGCCCCACCTCACCGTAGGTATGGGGGACCCTTGAGGGTGTTTGGCTTATCTCAAGCCCTTAGCTTGTGTGGTTTAGGCCCCTTAATCTTCTAGGGGACCCTTAGGCAATGATGGATCCCCTAGGGGATTGGCTTTGTCCAGGGGTATGGTTAGGACCCCCTGCCTGTCCCCTAACCCCCATAAAAATTTCACCATTTAACTCACTGTTTAACCATGGTTAAAGTCCCTTGATTTAGAAACTATCAAGAGTGGCGGTAATTAGATTACAGTCATTCTTCATTTTATGCAAACATTGTTTTGGGCCTATGTCAGGCCCATTTAAGCCCAACTTAGACCATTTCAGGGCCCACCATGAGGCTCAGGACATCTTGGACTCGGTCTTGACCAAACCTAAGGGTCACCGACCCTAGGTTAGCCCTTTAACCTGAGTTAAAATCCCCTGTAAAACCACTGTGAAAACGTTCGGAGTGGCGGTAGACAAGCGGTAGATTGTCTACCGCCATTCAAAAACTACCTTGTTTTGGAATGGCGGAAAACTATTTACCGCCAATCCCTTTGCTGTTTTTTTTTGGGCTTGGCATTGGGCCCAAAACTAATAGGAGGCCAGTCTAGGCCCTACCACGTGTTCTGGGTCCCACCTCTAACCTGCCTACCTGCTTAACTAGGGTTAACCTAACCCTAGTTACATTTTAACCATGGTTAAGTTCCTTAACCCTTGTGAAAAATCTCTGAAAATACCTAAAAAATCAGAAAAATAGAAAAAGACCAAAATCAACCTTGCTTGCTTTCTTAACCATGGTTAGGTCTCCTAACCATGGTTAACATCATTCTAACCGCGGTTAGACTCAACGTTGCACTTGACCAACCCGGTCAGTCAAACCCTAGCTATGGGCTAGACCCTTGACCACCCTATGCACACACACACCCCTTAGCCTTTGCACGGGCTTATGTGCCAGAACTACACTCGGTCTGATGTCACTCCAATGTGAGTATATAAGCAATCCAACTCAGATTCGACCCTAGTTTAGCTTAGCTTTTATCTTTTTTGGATTAACATTTTATTAAACATTTAGGTATTCTAATTAATATTGAGATTAAATTTGGCTTAGGTTTAGGGAGTAGGTAACCATTTACTTGGGGTGCCTAACACCTTAGTTGGGACTTAATCGAACCACTTACCCTAATCTCTGTTTAGACCATTTGCCTTATCAAAATCAAATCCCGAGACCTATCCCTTAGAATGAATAGGTGGCGACTCTAAAGTCAAACATCTTTAGTGAGTACAAACCCCGTGCTCATAATGGTCATCTATGAGCATGCCGAGCTAAACCTATAAATACTCTCAGAGACCCGGTGCATAAGGACCACGGAAAATTTCATATTACTCACTCTTATTGCTTCAGATTCCTAACTGTTCATCATCTTCTATACCTATTTACTTTGGCATTGGAGTGCAGGATAGAGTTCAAACCCTCCACTTTCAACCAGTAAACCAGAGTTTCTACAGCAACTGCTGACATGTGCTTTCTCCGTAAAATATTCCACTTCATATATAATTAAAAGGTATACTTATTTGTAATTTGTCATTTCATGTGTAAAATGTTGTTATTTAATTAGGGGAAATGCTTAACTTGTTATCCCATTAGACTATATAGTCTAATGCATAGTCTTCATTCGTCCAACTCCCTTTTTATCACACATAAGATTCACTAACTCCTAAGATTAAGCACTCTAGCCATGGTTTTTAAAAAGAAAAAATAAAAATATTAACTTTAATTTTCTTAAGCTTTAACCATATTTAAAGGAATGCTAAAATGGACATGTGGCCATGACATTAGACTACATTGTAAAACGCATGGTGTGGTAATCACTGCCCTTTAATTAATGCATGGTTGTACCTTTTTCTATGCTTGGCCCTAATCATTTATCTACCTAGGTTAGGTGGTTAGTAGGGTTAACGCTCATGGTGGGCGCTCAATAACCACACCAAGACTCGAACACGAGTTCCACCTCTCCAAAGGGAGATACAACCATTGGAACAGGCCTATGGTGTGTTGGTTGCAAGATTTGAAATTTCATTGAGGTTAAATTTTGCTGGGATTTCGCAAAATTTCACGAATCATGATTTCGTCAAATCCCAACGAAATCGTTACAGCGTAGATTTCGAAAAGCACTATTTAGGCCGCAAATTTCATGTTTCGGCTATATTTCATAAATTTATTTTAAATAAATTTATGAAATTAAATTCTAAAATATTTCGAGATTTTTATTGAAATTTATATATTAATATTAAAAATATAATAATATTTATATAAATATAGAAAATATTAATAAAATATAAAAAATCAAAATCAGAAATTTCACTGAAATACCTTAATTTTTCGGGATTCTGGTCAAGGTTTAAAATTTCGGTTTCGGACAACCTCACTGACATCGAAATTGGGTTTATTTCAAAAATCTGATTTCGGCAGAAATTTTGAAAATTTAGGGTGAAATTTCGGATTACGAAAATTTCAGAATTTCGGCCGAAATCTGATTTTTTTTATTTTTAAATATTTTTTTTTATTAATATTTCAAATTTTTTACTGAAATTTCGAAAATTTATATATTAATTTTAAAAATAAAATAATAATATTTATATAAATATATAAAATTTTAATAAAATAATATATATATATATATATATATATATATATATATATATATATATATAATTAATAAAATATTAATTTTTGAATTTCGAAATTTCGCCGAAATCCGGTAATATTTCAGGATTTCGATTCAGGTTGGCTGGCCAAAGTCGCCGCGAATTTCAAAATAAAAAACCATGACTCTGGTTCCAGTTGGCTGACCGAAATCACAAGAAATTTTGGGATTTCAAAACTTGGTTGGTACGTTTCTTTTGCTTTCTCTATCCATTTGGACAGTTCAGAGAAATGTTATTTTATATTAACTTTATTAAAGGTACGTAAGTAACTTTTGTCACTTTTTTTTTTGGTAAACTCTTTTGTCACTTCATTTGAACAAAAAACATTTGCTTTAATTAAAAAAATTATTTCATTTACACATTACGAATCTCAGAGAAAGTTGGAATATGATAATTCCCCATTCTTCCCAAAAAAAAAAAAAAAAAAAAAGCTTCCTCCATTAAGTGCTATTTTTCTCTCTATATACGTTTTCACACACCCCCGTTGAATGTGCTATGTGACGGCCTACTTTACACATGCACTGCTACATAGGGTGCCAATCCGATAGAGATCGCTATTGTTAAATTCAATTATAATCGTGAATATAGAGTGATTTTATCTCATCAAAATCTGGTTTGATTATCATAAACCTTTATTAATATATATATATATATATATATATATATATATATATATATATATAAAATAGATTTAAAGAGAATGTATTTATTTAATATACTTGTTTTTATCATTATCAATATATTACAATTTTTTTTATAAGTTTAATGTATTAATTTTAAAAATACTAACATTAATTAGAACGAAATAAGGCCGAATTAGATTTTTTATATGATTAAAATACAATTTTTAAAAAATTAACATTAACTGGATCGAATTTGGATCTTAAACAAATAATCAAATTCGAAATCGAATGAAATAAGTCAAAATCCAATAGATCTCATACCGGATTCGAATCTATCAGAATTATAATTGGATCAGACCGGTTGATAGTCCTACTGCTACCCTAAATACAAAGCAAACTGGTCTTAAACGCTAGAGTGGCATCATCATGGATGAAGAGGGAAATGTTTTTGTTTTCAAAAGCGTTGCAAATTCGTAATATATGCTTTAGCTTTTTTAGGTTAAAATGACTAAATGATGCCGTGTAAAAATAATGCTAACTTCCTTTGTTTGATACTTGAATAATTACATATTTACCTCATGTAATGTAAAAAGAGAGTTCCACATGATGCAGTGCTCGCATTATATTTAAACTGAACTTGAAAATGGTTAAATGACGCCGTGTAAAAAAAAATATTGAAAAGGGAAAGACAAAATAATAGACAAAATGAATTAGTAAGATTACAGTTAGGAAATGAAACGATTACACCTTGTGGTATTGTTACCTTGACCAAAAAACACAAACCGATTACACCTTCTTGAAGTGTTTTAATAAAGATAGCAGGTTAGTAGGTGGGGTTGGAACATTTAGGACTACTACACCGTCATGTGTCACTGTCAATGCACCAATACCCAATACACAATACACAATGCACAAGTGGCATGTAATTAGATTAAGGAGACTGTTATCACTTCACTCATTTAGTGGACTGCTATCACTTCATTCTATTAATTAATTATAAGGATATTTTAATATTTTTGTAAATGATAATTTAATAAATAAGAGAATTTTTTTTTAAGAAAATCAAAAGTTATTTTCTCTTTCCTATATTTAATAATTAGTTTCTTATAAATAGATTAAAGAGTTCTGATAAGAAGACCTACCCTAAATAAGGTTATCTTCCTAATTGACCACAACAGTCAAATTTCAAGCCAAATTTCAACACATTGGGAGAGAGAAAAAAGTTTGAAAATAAATTACCAGTTGCACTGCCACGTGTCAATTTGCATGTTGGTGGTCCATTTGGAAGAGCACCCTGCCGGATGTTTTCCATTTCCCAAGATTAAACTCTCTTTAACATTAGTGAGTTTTGATAATTAATGCAAACAAAAATATCTTCACGAAGGTTAACAATTTCACACACGAACATTATAAACACTCTTAAATTAATTACTAAAATTAAATAATACCAAAATAATTGGATTATGCCACGAAGTGGCTAAGCCCATAGTTATATTTCAATAGCTAGTCCATAATTGGATTAGTATTAATTCTACAGAAATGATAGCCTGAATCAAACCTTTTCTTGGGTACATCACCACGTGTTGGACCACCGAGATCATGTTCTAAGAGAGCAGGATTTCAAGTATGGCCCATTTCATATGGTGGGCTCCACCTAAAATCCTGCTCTATTATAACATGGTCTCGATAGTCTTGGCCCTAAGAAGCTTTATCCTATTTTTAAAAATAATTATGAGAAGGAAAGTCTGTGGGGCCTATCGTCTAGGTAATTGGTGGCCACGGTGATTAAATTAGGATAAGGTACGTAATGCTTAACCTATATTCGTCTAAGCAATTGATGGCCATCTTTCTTGTTTTGGCCTCGGATTGTCTCTGGCGAAGCCAAAAAGGGCTCTCGGGGTTCCATACATTGTCTGGCTTAAAAATGGGGAGAAGTCATTTATTTTCTCCCCATGATTTTTGACTTCTCCCCATTTGATATTTCTTCCTTATTCTCACACACTTATCGCGACATGTCTATTTATAGTGAAGAAGTCAAAATCATGGGCCCATGATTCTGACTTCTCCACCACTTGTCCTCTATTCTATGGAACCCGAGACAATCCCTTTTTGGCTTCGCCAGGGACAAGCCAAGGCATTCGTTTTTTCTACCTTTTTTCCCGTTTCTTTCTCTCTCTTCCTCACGACCTTCTTTATCTTTTTTCCCTCTCCTTAATTCCCCTCACATCTAGCCTAGGAGTGTCAATAGGCCGGCTGAGCCTCGACTTGATTAAATGGTTAGACAGGCTTGGAATTAGATTCTTAGGCACAAGGCCATTAGATTATACTTCTAATTGGATTTGACCTGGCTGATTGGCCTATTACATCCAATTTATTAAAAACTAAAAAAACAACATTTTTTTTTTTCATTTTTAATTAGGCTTGGAATTGTTGGCCCTACCCAATCTTGGCCCATTGCCACCCCTAATCAGGGCCCGGCCCATACATTAAGCCATCAAAGCCTTTGCTTTAGGCCCCATTAAAAAAAGAAAAAAAATAATAATAAAAAGGCCCCATTTAAAATATTAAAAAAAAATTAAAGGTTCATTTAGAATATTAAAAAGGCCCCATTTATAGTTAATTTTTTTTTAATAATTATTTTTTTTAAAAAAAATCCATTTAGAATTCTCGCTTTAAGCCTCGAAATGGCTTGGGCCACCCTGCCCCTAATCACATCCTCATTTTCTCTCTCATGTCGGCAGCACTTTCTCTCCTCTTCTGGAGCTCTTCCACCTCTCTCTCTCTCACACACACACACACACATCGGGCACTCAAGAGTCAAGCCAGGTCAAAGTTAGCATGCCAAGTCAACAATGGGAGAAAAATTCTTATCAATTATTCTATGAAGGAGTTTGTGGCCCAGTAAGAACAAACCGAAAAAGGTTCAAAGTTACACTTAGAGTGCTCCTTTACGCACGGAATTGAAAGACAGGAGAGAAAGAAAAAAAAGATAGAGGGCCGCTGAAGAGAGAGAGAGAGTGCGAGGGAAAAGGAAAGAGGGAGTGGAGATTGAAAGGAGTGGTGCTACTTCCTTTAAAAGGCACTCCTATGAGTTTAAATATGAGGCGGAGCTCTCCTTCCCTTCATTGCATCTAAGTGGAGCTCCTTAAAACTTCTTTAATGTGTAGATGATAGCAATCTTATCCTTGCTAGAGTATAATGCGAGAGGCCACGTAGAAGATAACTAATCTCATTTTTAAAAGTACTTTATGAGAGGGGATACACTTGTCAGTCATTAATGTCTCTCTCCCCTCCTTTATCTCCATTTCTGTCTGTCTCTCTCTCTCCCCTCCATCTCTTTGGTTTTTTTAGTCTTTCTCTTCGATCTCTCCTCCATCGGCCCACTTTATTTTTTTTTTTTCCGTCTCTAGTTCTCTCCTCGTGCGCGTAAAGCAACGTAGCACTCAAAGCATAATTTTGTACCTTTTTCTTTTTATTTCCTCATGGGCTACAAACTCCTTAATTGTAATAATAGACAGGTACGTAGGTAAATGATATCGACTATGAAAAACAAAAAGTCGGTACAATTCTTATGATCACATACTCTTCATGTATATATTCGTATTAACTATTAACAGAGACACTACCAAAAGTGTAGGGTATTTTTTAACAAGAATTTATTCCATAAATATTCCTTCCCAAGACAAATTTGGGTTGTCCTGATTGACCGACTGGAGCTCTTGTTGATAGTTACTCTCCTCTTATATATATATATATATATATATATATATGGAATGTTAAAGAGATCGCAAAAAGTTGAGACCACACCGAGACCGTGCAAGGGGATGCACGGATCTCAAATTTTCAAAAATAAATTTAATGAAATTTTGAAATCCATGTATCACAAGCACGGTCTCGATTTGGTCGAAGTAGTCTGGCCTTGCGGTCTGAGTAGCAAAGTCATATGTATGTGTATATATATATATATATATATATAGTCACACGAAAAAAAAAAACAAAAGAACCATAAACAGTTGAGGACAGTGAAACCCACCCTACAAGAAAGCGAATACCCGTTTTATAGGATTTTCTTAGCCCCACCTCTATTTTTGGCGAAAAGAGAATGATTTTGTGGTGGGACCCACAGCTGGCTTACACAAAATCCTTGGAAGGACGGGAGAGCAATAGCAATAGCAATAGGAGGAGAGTGGGGCTAGCATTCCTCATTGTATCACACACACAATGAAAATAAAACGACATAAATTAGGTAACTTGGTGCAACCATGAAGCTTTCTATCATGCATGGTGTTATCTCCTTCCTCGAGCGGATTCCGAAAGTACTTGATCTAGCTCATGTTGAAATGCACTTGCCTCCTTTGCTCTCTCACCCTTCACATGATCTCCTTCAACATTTTTCCCATCCCCATCTTTGGTTTCGGTGCAGCTTAACTCTTGTAGTAGTACCATCCGAGATGAAGAGGGGCTTGCTGAATTTGGAAAATGAGTGCGAACTGATCCTTTATATTTCCACGCGATTACCATGTAGATGGTAATTACAACAGTGGCAGACAGGAGGAGGAGGCAAACAAACCCAAGAAGACGCATTGGAACGAAAATACAAGTCCGAAGAAGGGAAGTTATCAACAAAGACCCAAATCCAATCAAAATTAGATTCGTGTGAATCCACCCAATCTTTTCGCTTGAACTTGAAGGAGAGTAGATGAGGTGCAAGAACAAGCCGAGTGAAATGAACAAAGTGAGGTAGAGAGAGGACATGTAAGCAGCGTATACAAAAGTCTTGTGAAGGTGATAATCTGGAGGGTTTGTTTGGTATTGGATGGCCATACCTCCCAAGAACATTGCCACCTTCAGAATCGTATCTTTGGAGTATGATGGACCCTTGATCGATGAATTTAAAGGAGTTACCACCGACTCCATTTCTGCCATTCCGGCCGATGAGCTTTCCCCATCCCTCGCTGGATTTTGGTGTGGATTTGGTGATATTGGAAGGGAATTGAATGGAGTTGGATTTCTATAGAATCTTGGGAGAGCCATGGAGCTAGTGGGGTTTTTCTATTTTCTTCTGTTGTCGATGGTTGAGTTTACCCACCATATCCAACGAAAGATTTATACTAATTTTCTTTCTTGGGACAATGCCATTCCAGTCGAAATTTCCAAGAAAGATCACGATTACAAAAGGAATTGAGAATCTAGTCTTTAGCAGCAGTACTTTTAGCATCTTGGGGACCACCATTGTCGGAAACTGTCTGATACGCTCAAATTCTGGCCATTTTCACTCAGGACGTGATAGTATGAACCCAGGTCCACAGCCGAGGGCTGTGAACCTAAAGTAGAGCCCTTGGATCCTTCAACACATTAATTGGGTACCGGTTTGAGAGGGAGAGGGAGAGAGGGGCCAGAGGGCTGATAGAGGGTCGGAGAGAGAAAGAGTCTGAGAGTGGACACCTGAAAAACCAGTAGAGTGACAATGAAAAAAAATCCAAGGGGCTGCATTGGGGTCCATAGCCCAAGCTCGCAACTAGCGACAAACCCATATGATAAGTCATATTTTAACATACTTTTCCTTAAAAGTTCATTTGACAGAAACGCTGCCCCTAAAACTAGAAGTATTTTGGAAACAAATATATGTGGAAATTGAGTTGAACTAAAGGAGCTGAAACTTGGCGAGGTGGGATCATAGTCAATTGCTTGTAACTTACGGTTTCTCTTTGTAACTGTTTATTGTGAAACAGTGTGGCCCACATTACCGTATCACTCACTTGTTGGTTAACCCCAAAACACCCCCTTTGAGTTAGTTATTAAAGTGGCATCCTTTCAAAAAATAATTATCCTATAATCAATAAATGATATAAAAGCCGTTTACAAAAGAGGGTCCCTAATCTAACTAGAAAAGCTTTCAAGTTACCTGTATATCCATCTATCTAAAGCATTGGGTTTTGCTTAGATTAGATGATCTCTCTCTAATTACTACTAATGAAAGCTAAGGACTGGGCGGTCCACGTGGCGGTCCGGGAGCGATTTTAGGGAGCCAACCAGTGTGATTAAAGAATTATTTTCTATTCATACCTATTGAAGATTTCAGAGCAACTCTAGGGAGGGTTTTTAGGGGGTTTGGCTAAGTTGTGAGAAATGGACCATCTGAAGGGACGTGTCCTTCCAGTAGAGTTAGAAGTTACAGACTTACAGTGGAGAGGACGCACCCGTTGTTGGATTCATGAACCTTCTCAACAAAGACACCTTTTGAGTCTGTTTCTTCTCCCTCTTCCTTTAAACTCTTTCTCCTCTGCCTTAAATCTCAATGTATCAAACAAAATGCATAGATTCGATTCCCCTTCCTTTGAACTCTCTCTCTTCCTTTACATATTACACAAAACACACTTGTTAGATGAGAAGGGTTGCAACTATTGGAATTAAGATTTGCAGAGTTATAACATGGGGAATGGGATGCAACTCAGCCTATGTGGCATTATTATGAGGACACATCTCTTTAACTTTGTTGATGCTTCAGATTGGGACGCACCTCTTCAATTTTTGGGGTCTTCATGACTCTCCACACATCTATACATACTATAATATAAAGAAATAAGACTTCTCTCTCTGCTCTCCAAACCCCAATCTTTCCAATTTTGTAACTTCTATTTTAGAGATAAAACATGGATTTTCTCTTTAATCTCCACCGTTTAAGTTTGGAAGCCACTATCTCCTCCTAGAGCCCTCTATATCTCCACTATTGTAGAATCCTCTCTTATCTCCAACTCATGTAGGTTTGGGATCCACTATCTCATCCTAGATACCACTCTATTTCCACTATTGTAGAGTTCTCTATTATCTCCAACTCTTGGGTGTATTAATTTAAGTTTAATACTAAGAAATTTATAATTTTTTATTAAATGTTATTAAAATAATAATAAATTATTATTATAAAGTCAATTAATTAATACAAAATATAATATCAAATAAAAACATTATATTATTAAAATATATTACTTAATATTTAAATAATTAAATAATATTATTTAATATTAGATATTCTTAAATTTTTACCCGTGCATCGCACGGGGTCTCTGCTAGTGTGTTTATATATTTGGCAAAACGTTGCGGTTGCAGTGTGCTCTTTTGTGTTTGTACTGAGACAGTGCGAGTGTTCAAGAACGTCTAACTAACTAAGTGTTTCAATCCTTCATTCCTCTCTACTTAAAGGGTAGGGTGCATCTCTCCAATTTGGAGATGTGACGGTTGGTGAGCGATTTAAGGAGAATGAGATAGGGTGAGAGATTTTAGGCTTGGTAGGCAATTGGATTGCAGTTTCAGAATTTGAAGTTGTAACTCTTTGGAGAGTCCCATCTATTTCGTGCTTCGGAAAATCGCAAAGGCCTATCTCCATATATTTCTTTTCCTCTCGATCTGTATTATTTCTTCTTTTGAAAGGTATCTTCTTCTTCATATAGTTTCTCTCTATGCATCTAATGGTTGAGGTTAAAGTTGTGCACGAATTGGGTAGAATCGTTGCACAAATCGACGGCTCTCAAGAGTCCCTAAAGTCCAATCCCTTGAGAATGCTTCCACCGATTACGATTACGATTACGAAGAGATCATTGCATCACCAGTTAATTCTCCCATACATCTGCGATTCAGTTTTGTTGGCCTATATTTTGTGTTAGGACTTTGCTACTGAGACCCTTTTAGGGCCAAAACCACCAAGACCATGGATTCAAGTGGGACTCATTTCACATGGTAGGCCCCACCTGAAATCCCGTGCTCTTAGAGCACGGTCTCGGTGGTCTCGACCCTAAAGGGTTCTCAGTAGCATTTCCCAAAGTTACTGTGGTATCAATGGTTATGGATAGAATCATTTTTTTTAAAACAAATTGACTATGCATTTGGGACTATTGCAGTAATTCATTTCAGAATCACATATTTGCATGTTTTTCAGATCATTTCCCAGCCCTCCACGGGTTTCCTTTTTTGGGTGAGTTACACCCGGCCAGTCAAGACAACGGGTAAGTTTACACTTTAGATTCCAATCTCCATCAGTCATTTGGTAGAAGTGTACCGAGACTGGTCAGTCTGTTCTATTGCCAACCAGGAAAATGGGAAAATACTGTAAGTGATCATCTGTATAAACATTTGGCCAGAGATTATAGTCTGCTTTCTTATTGCTTCTCATTGTTGTCTCACGTTACTGTCAGGAAGCATGGATAATTAAATTTAAGGTTAGTTGGTTATGTGCTTCCACTCATTCATTACTGAAGCATTAGGGGCTTCCAAATTTTTTTTTTGGCGGTGTGAATTAGGTGCTTCCAATTCACTTTTTTTTTTCTTCTTCGATCTTCTTTAAGTCTTCTTAATTGAATTTTCTATTTCCACTATATCTCTACGAACCCTATATTCGTCCCACACCCATTTTCTTGACCTGCCCGAAATTACAGATCACTAATCAACAAATACTTTTCAATTGGTTATCCTTAACCCTAAATCCTATTTTTTTTAACAAATCCCTAATCCCTCTCACTAGAAGTGATGGGAAATAAGTTATTATATATTTTATCAAATAGTTAGATACCACGACTGTTTTTTTTTTTAAAGGTCAAACACACACGACTTGATGTACTAGCACGCTGAAAATATAATTATTTAAGTTGCTAAAATACATTCGCACCTTCAGTTATTATTGATAGGTCGTAGAATCAAATTCATGCATACCCAGAATTTGGTCTAAGGATTGTGCTTAGTATTTTTCTATTCTTATTCTTTTGTCTAAGTTAGCAAGTTAGTTACGAATATTATATCAGCCAGTGTTGAACGGGCTTTACCGACTTAACATATTGGGTAATGATTTTCTAAATTGCTCGATATATTTTTTGCATATAACATTTCAGTATATTGGAGTAAATTTTGCTCAAAATAATTAGCCATCTTATTGGACTAGGCAACCTATGGAGAGTTAGTACATGTAAGTTTTTCCTCCAACAATAATGGTAGATGTGGACCCAAAAAATACATTGGTCTGGTAGTAGAACCAAATTTTATACATTATTCTTTATAAGTTAATAAATAATAAACAATGACAGTGAATAATATAATTTTACCATAATAATAATAATAAATAATAATAATAATATTATTATTATTATTATTATTATTATTGTGTTCCGTGCATCGCATGGGCTCCTTGCTAGTTAATTAGTATTCCGTATTTTCAATAAGAGGGTGATCCCAAAAGATAAAGACGACATCAAATCTAATCATCATGACTGGAGGTAAAATCTCTTTACATTATATTTAATGCTTACATGTGGTATTAGAGCACCCTTAAGATTGTGGTGTTTGGTTTGTTTTTATCATGCACAAACTTCTTGCATATCATGTAGATGATGCATGCAATAGATTATTAAATTAAATCAAGAATTGTGATATGTCCCTAGATAGTATGGGGATATTTAGATCTTTCCTCCTTGCAACCTATTTCTAATTTTGGGTCATATTCCTATTTAAACATTGTTTATCTAGAAATTCTGCAATTGCAGAATTATGCATACCAGAAATTTTGCACTCTTATTTATGCCATTTCAAAATTCTGCACATCAGAATTTTAATCCTATTCTAACTAAGAAGGCTTAAGGATCCGGGGACCCATTGTAGGATCTATAAAGTAAACTAATGAACTCAATATAAACCTTCATTTTGCTTGCACATGAACATAGACTAGCATGTGTTAGTTAATTTGCATGCAAATTTGTTACAAATTTTCTTTGGGTATCAAATTAATAATTTAACATATATTTGGAATCCTTCACATTGTACATGAATTTTATATGATTAATTCATACGCTAATTTTTTATGCTATTATATTAATTTAGCTTATATATTTGGAATCGTTAATGGTAATGAATTTTAGGATAGATTCATATGCAGATTTTGATGCTATTATAAAGATGATAAATTTATGACTTATAGAGCAGCCACGACATCTTTAAGTCATATAATTTATTGTGATTTAAATTATATATTGAATGCATTTGATCACATTGGTGCAGTGACATCAAAATATTATGAATAACTCATGAAAGGTGATATCTCGGCCCGACAAGGAAGATTCATACTTCATGAATTAATTAGAATGAGGGAATGAATTAGATATCAATCTAGAGATATTTTGCAAATGCCCACAGGTAATGGTATATCTCCACGTTGATGTCATAAATCTATTAGCTACATTATAAGGTTATTGAGCAAATCAATAGCGTATTGCAATATTTGCCCATAGGATGGTTACAATGATGCACTGTTTTGCTATCAAAATTATGAGCATGAGTTTTTATTCTGAATTATAGATATGCATTAATAGCATTTAGTAAATATATTTATTTAAATTATGCAACTATTTCATCTATCCTTATGTCTAATGAATCATTTCGTGTCCTAATTGTAGAGACCTGAATCTTTTCATGTCATTGCCTGGTTTATCAAGGGTATTTTAGTCTTTAAGGTGTCTTCATGTGTGAGTTCTTGCATAACTGGTTATCTTAGGGGTTTTCTCATGGCCCGAGTTTGTTGTGGGTTTAGTGTATGAGTCAAGGGGTGTGAGGTGTTTTTTTTTTGGGAAGCTAGTAAAGAGTATAACACATACTCTATGTGTTAAGTGAATAGTGTTTATAGATGTCAAGGCCTCTATCTATAGTCTTGAGTGTTTCTTAATGAAATGATGGTTTGATATAGGTTTATATTAAGTCTAAACCAAGAAGATTTGAGTACTCTAGATATCTAAGATCATAGAGTATAAAACACTCTAAGTGTGTATGTAGAACTTCGGGAGTCATGTGGTTAGTGCTAATGTGCAAGGCATATGGAAGTCGAGGCCTCTTGTGCATGTTAGTGTGTGTTCGTTGATCACCTATGTGGGTTAAAACATATGGGGGGTTGAGTCATGAGATGGGAGTAGGGGTTGGAATCTAGGTAGATGGAGTATGAAAATAAAAACGAATGTCTTAACATCCCTCAACTTTAGGAAACTTTAGTTTTGTCACCTCTTATCGGAATCGAGTGATTGTTGAACCATTAGAAAGGTATTGGAAACCTCTTTGAGGTTCGTGTTTAATGTTTTTCCATATTTGTTGTCTAAGCTAAGTCAAAAGTGGGTTTTCCGATGTTGTATCTGCTGAAATTGCAAATCAGTCCACTTGTGGGTCAATTAAGATCATTTAAAACTTAGAATTATGAGTTTCATAAAACATGAAAGTTTTTTCCCTTCAAAATATGAGTCTAACGCAAGTTGAATCATCAAAATCCAATATCCGAGTCAAAAGTTACGGGCCAATTACCAAAGCGGGTTTCTGTCAAAAATTTCCCAATTTTGCCTGAAGATCCGATCGATTGGCCTGGCGGCCCGATCGATCGGCCTGAACCCGAGGTTTTTCCGATCGATCGGTGCGCACGTCTGTAGCTTTAAAAAGTCTGAAATTGCCTTTTTTTAGGGTTTTTAACCCTTGTGGACTATAGGGGTCCTATTTGAAGTTTTAGAATATCCCAACCTATTCTAAACCTAATTTGGCAAAAGGGAGAGAAAACCTAGGATTTTGAGGGAGAGATTGTTCGGAGAAGAAGGAGATTGCTAGGAGATTGCAAAGAGAGGTTGGAGATCTTCTTTAAAGCTTCCCCAAATCACCTTGGGAGCGATTTGAATTCAAGGGAAGGATCCCTATGGTTGATATACTATCCAAATTAACTCTATTATAATGTTTTGTGAATGTTAATATGATAAATATGATAGAAATAGAAGATTAGATGTATTTTTCTCCAATTTTGTATGAAGTAAGCTATTATGGATGGAAATATGACTTAATAATGTGGATGGAATGTATGGAGGATGAGAAATACTATGGAGGATGAGATGAATGTATGGATGTAGATTATTTTTGGGTTGTATGGATGGATTATGGTATGGTGAGATATTGGAAATAGGAAAGGGCAATGTATTCATAAGTTACATTGTTACAACTTAATTTAATCCAAATTAATGGACATAAAATCAAGAGTAAAAATAATATACTTGCAAGTGCACAAGTGACACAGTTGATGTATCTGGTGAGCACATGGTCGAATCCACAGGGATTGACTATTGTGCAACAAAAATTAAGGAAACGAAATCTAAAAACAAGAGAGATTTAAAATCGGTTTTCCACTTAATGAGAATGGAGCAAAAATCACTGATAACTGTAAAGCAATGAAAAAGAGGTCTAAGGCTTCAGGAAAATCCACCTATCCCTCCTTATGCTTAGATTTGGATGAAAACACATCTAGAATTAAATAAAGATTTAATCTAGATGAAAAATTATACGATAAAACCACTGACCATTAAATTCAATTGAATAATTAGAGAAATTTGAAGAGTACTTTGTATCTAAGTCACAGGGGATCCAAGCATTCCATATATCAATAGATCATATGAAATCAAAGAGCATATAGAGAAGAACAATTAACCAAAATAAGAACTATTCAATTAAAATTAATTATCAAACCATCCACATCATCCACATAAATCGGAAAAAAGTTTCAAATCCCTAACCTTAGAAAGGTGTTTAGCCCACCATGATTGGAGTTGTCATCCTCCTTAATGGTGTTCCAAACATTACAATAAAATAACTCAAAAGAAAGCTAAAAGAAGAAGAGAGAAAAGAGAATGAGAAAATATCAGAGAGCCCCAAAAGTCTCTTACTTTAGGTTTATATAGACTAAAGGGAAGAAGAGAAGGGAAAGAAAAACAAAAGAGAAACTTCTAATTTCAAAATTCCAACCAAAATTGCACTTCCCTCCACTTGACGACATGTTTTAACTGCTTAAACGTCCGAATTAGGAGATCTTCATGAAATACAATTTTGTTCCCCTTTAAGTTTTCTTTCCAAAACATCAAACTTTGCCTTAATCCGAATTTTTAGTCAAAAGTTATGTCCAAATTAGTAAGTACTGTCCAGATTAGGTGGGAATCCGGGAAATCCTCATTCTTTGTTTAGGATTGGTTGCTAAATAATAGCACTCCTCTAGCCATCCACGAAATTTCTTGCTTTTTTTGTAGATTTAGTTGGCCTCCATTAAGCTCCTTGCTTGAATTCCAAAATCCACCAAAAATAAAGAGTTCTTGTGACCAAAATAGGTTTTCTCATTTTTTCTGAAATAGAAACATCAATATAGCACACTTCTTCTTTCTAATTCAAGAGAGTTCCACTCTTTTTATGCCAAAATCATATTAATCCATATCTTCCTATGATTCTCCAGCCATGTTGTAGAATCTTTCTATACTTGGTCTTGGGCTTTGCTCTTGGGCTTTGACTCTTTGACTTGAGACTTGGCTTCTTGGACTTTTTGGTTTGGGCTTTGCTCTTTGGGCTCTAGCTCCTTTAGATCTTTGAGTTGAACATGGGCTATTTGAAACTTTGGACTTCTTGAATCCCGAGAGTAGTCTGGGGTTAGGATTCCTACAAAAAATAAATACACGTAATAAGTCTCTCTTAAAAATATTTTGCATGCAGCCTTCCAAGACATGTATGAATACATGCAAATGTATCATGAAAATTAAGAGAAAGAGGACAACGCAATGGTGAGAAGAGAATATACCACTTTACGTGTGAAAATGAAGATATAAACCAAAGAAGTATGATAATGCTTATTTAAATGGGGATAATTAAGCAAAATTAAGCACTTATCAACACCCCTCTACCAGCATTTTGCTAGTCCTCGAGCAAAAAACAAAATGTGAAGAAGCAATATCAAAATATCATCATTTCAATTTCATGAGACAATCAGAAAACTTTCATTATGCATGACAACCAAGAAATTTTGAAAAAATCTCAATTCATCTCTCAGTAGCATCACCCATCTGTGGCAATGATTTCAACTCAGATTTAAGAGGCAAAATATAGTCAATCAATTAATCAGGATAATAACTATAAAGCATGACTGACAATCCTCCTTTTCAAAACAGATTTATCTTTTCAAAACAATTGAAGAAGAACAAAAATTACTCATAATAAACTTCTTCATGTTGCACATTCTAATCAAGGCATCAAATTTAGAATTATTAGGGCACTGGTTTTAATTATATTTCAGCCATATATTCCAACATTCTAAATAAAGTCCAAATCACTAAGTCACCATTTAGAAACTTTTGAGTGCATGTGCAGTCTGACAAATATCCAAAGTATCGATTTCCTTAAGCAGAACCAACTTTTTAATCACCACAGAATGGTCGGGTTAGCCTAAGGATCTGATTCAAAACTAAGCTAATCTGTCCAAGATCACAAAAGTTGTGGATATTCACCTTAATACCTCATGGGCTTTATATGTGATATTTCAGTTTATTTGCTTTTTTACAATGACGGCTTTCACCCAACTTGTTTTAACAAGGTCATAGCAAAACAAACTGATATTTCAACATTGAGAGTACATTTTCAAATGCCCATATCCTTTTTCTTTCTTTCTTTCTTTTTCCCTTTTTTTTTTTTTTTTTTTCAAAGACCTGACAAGAGGTAGCCCTTTTCAAAATACCTGGTCTAATTCACTGGTTTCTTTCCATGACTTCATCAAAACCCAGTTCTGTTTTTCTTCTTACCAGCAAACCAAGTGAACAAGATAGTCATAGTTCATCAGACTTGGTTTCTCCCAACATTCCAGACAATTATCAAGTCAACAACTACCAAATTCAACCTAGCTCCAGATATTGAGTCAGATGTGTAGTGAAAGTTAAAAAATTCAGCAATTTATAATTTTCACTAACTGAGAATTAGTAACAAAGACTTTTCATTTTAAACAGCTGGAATTGAGCTTCTTAAAGATTTTCACAGTGTGCCTTTATAACCCAAAATTCAATAGCTCAATAGATAAAAGGCAAGGAAGAAATAGACAGTAGCCAGGACAAAAACACAAATTTTTTTTTTTTTTTCGTAAACGAGGAATGTGATGGTCTACTATTAGCAGAGATTATCCCAACAATAAAGCACAGATCTACACCCCCCAACCTAAATTGAACATTGTCCTCAATGTTTCAAATAGAGATTTATATGAAATATAACATTGAGAGATCAAAAAGAGATAGAGGGTATGAAACATCATAGGGATATGAACTAATCAATCAAAACAAGTAAAAAAAAACAAAAATGCATAGTATACACAGAAGTTCTCCTCAAGTGAGGGAAATGATCAATTAGGATAAACGGGATCTTCTAGAGTTGTGGACTCAACATCTGGGGTGAAATTCTCCAAAAATGGTTTTAATCGTTGACCATTGACTTTAAAAACATTACCGTTTTCAGGATTCTCAATCTCGACAGTTCCATAAGGGTAAACAGTTTTCACAATGAAAGGGCCAGTCCAACGAGATCGAAGCTTACCAGGAAATAGATGCAAACGAGAATTATACAAAAGAACTTTTTGAGAAGGCTCAAAAGATTTTCGAAGAATATGCTTATCATGAAAAACCTTCATTCATTCCTTGTAAATTTTGGCACTCTCATAAGCATCATTTCGAATTTCATCCAACTCATCCAGTTGGAGTTTGCGAAGCAAACCTGCTTTCTCCAAGTCAAAATTGAGTGTCTTTATCGCCCAGTAAGCCTTGTGTTCCAATTCAACAGGCAAGTGACAAGCTCTTCCAAAGACAATTCGATATGGAGACATTCCAATCGGGGTTTTGAAGCCCATAACACATCGGTTAGCCGTAATGACCAATCCTTACGGTCTGGATTTACAGTTTTTTGTAAAATATGTTTAATCTCCCGATTGGATATCTCCACTTGTCCACTTGTTTGTGGGTGATAAGGGGTAGAAACTTTATAGGTTATCCCATATTTTTTCATCAATGCCTCAAAAGATAGATTACAGAAGTGCGTACCCCCATCACTGATAATAGCTCGAGGTGTTCCAAACCTTGATAAAATATTTTCTTTTAAAAATCGCAAGACCGTTTTGTGGTCATTGGTTTTGCTTGGAACAGCCTCGATCCATTTTGACACCTAATCAACGGCTACTAACATATAAAGATACCCAAAAGAAGGAGGAAATGGTCCCATGAAATCGATGCCCCAACAGTCAAAGACTTCAATAATCAAAATTGGGTTGAGAGGCATCATATTCCGACGGGAGATTCCTCCTAATTTTTGGCAACGCTCGCATGCTTTGCAAAACTCATAAGTGTCCTTAAAAAGAGTGGGCCAATAAAAATCGCATTGCAGAATTTTTGCGGTAGTCTTTTTGGCTGAAAAATGACCACCACATGCTTCAGAGTGATAAAAGGAGATGACATTCAGGTGTTCAGAATCAGGCACACATCTCCTAATAATTTGATCAGAACTATATTTAAACAGATAAAGATCATCCCAGAAAAATCTACGTACCTCGATCAAAAATTTCTTTTTATCTTGTTGTTTCCAATGAATAGGAAGGTTACCTGTAACAAGATAATTCGCAATATCCGCAAACCATGGTAATTGGGAGACAGCAAAAAGTTACTCATCGGGAAACGTGTCTTTGATCGGCATTGTCTCCAAGCAATCAGAGAGTACAAGACGGGATAAATGATCAGCCACTATATTTTCTACTCATTTTTTATCTTTAATTTCTAAGTCAAATTCCTGGAGTAGAAGGATCCACCTAAGGAGTCTTGGTTTAGCATCCTTCTTAGAAAGAAGGTATTTTAAAGCTGTATGGTCAGTGAATATAATAATTCGAGATCCAATCAAGTAAGATCGGAACTTTTCAAGTGCAAAGACTACGGCTAGGAGTTCTTTTTCTGTAGTAGAATAGTTCATCTGAGCACTGTTCAAGGTCCTACTTGCATAGTAAATGACACAAGGCTTCTTATCCTTGCGTTGCCCTAGCACGGCCCCAACCGCATAATCACTAGCATCACACATGATTTCAAATGGTAAACTCCAATCAGGTGGTTGCATTATAGGAGCAGAAGTCAACATGCCTTTCAGCTTTGCAAAAGCATCCTGGCATGCTTTAGTCCACTCGAAGGAGTTTTCCTTTGATAGAAGGTTACACAATGGTCTAGAGATTGCACTAAAGTCTTTAATAAACCTTCTGTAAAATCCTGCATGACCTAGAAAAGATCTAATGTCTTTAATGGTCTTTGGGGTGGGCAAATTGGCTATCAAATCAATTTTGGCTTTATCCACTTCGATTCCTTGGGAGGAGACAATGTGGCCAAGCACGATCCCTTTAGAGACCATAAAATGACACTTCTCCCAATTCAGAATGAGATTTTTCTCCTCACATCTAACCAAAGCATTCTTTAAATGAAACAGACAATCATCAAAAGAATCACCAAACACAGAAAAATCATCCATAAACACTTCAAGAAAACGCTCTACCATATCGCTAAATATACTCAACATGCATCTTTGGAATGTGGCAGGAGCATTACACAACCCAAATGGCATCCTTCGATAAGCAAAAGTGCCGAATGGACATGTAAAAGTGGTCTTTTCTTGATCCTCATGTGCAATTTCTATCTGATTATAACCGGAGTACCCATCTAGGAAACAATAAAATTAATGACCAGCTACTCTTTCTAAAATTTGGTCCATGAAGGGCAACGGGAAATAGTCTTTCCTAGTCACTGAGTTCAACTTCCTATAGTCAATGGACACTCGCCAACCAGTTGTGACTCTAGTTGGGATTAATTCATCATTAGCATTCTTGATTACAGTTATACCGGATTTCTTAGGTACCACTTGGATAGGACTTACCCACTGACTTGTAAGCACCCTATTTTTGCACCCCCTATCCCTCTTCCCACTTCTTCAAATGCTCCAAGGTTTACCCAAGCCCAAGCCCATTTGGCCAAACTTGTACCCAAACAACTCAATCAAGCCCAATTACTTAATTCCATTACCCAAGTCCAAGTAGCCAAGCCTAATTACCCAATTGTCTTAGGCAAAACTCAACTGCTTTAGTGAAAGCCTAATTACCATAGCCCAAGCCCAATTGCCATAGTTAAAATCCAATAACCATAACCCATGACCCATCTACTAACAGCCCATGATCCATAAGGTCTAGTCCACATACCCACATCCATTCAACCCATGTCCAAGACCCACTAACCTAAGTCCACTTTTCACTTTCCTACAAAAGACCTTTTATTTTTTCTTCAAACCCCAAATAGTCCCATTTTTATGTTTACACACCTTTTTGACCACCCAATCATCTCTCACCAAGTACACACCTTTTTGACTAACCAATCACCTCCCATACTCCCTTACACCTCTTACACTCATTCTTACACCTCTTACAAAACAATTAATTCTCTTACACTCCTTTTGACCACCCAATCACCTCTCATCAAGTACATACCTTTTTGATTACCCAATCACCAACCACATCAATTTTGACCAACCAATCACCTCCCTTCTTCTCACCCAACCCTCTATTAATCACCAAATTGCCACAACCCCTTGAAACCTCTATAAATACAAGACCCTTACAAGTCATTTCTTCCACCTCCAAAATCTCAAGTGGAAACCCTAGCTCTTCCTCCTCTCACCCCTTTTATTTCTTTTTAGCCTTGAAGAAAGTTAGAAGAAGCCAAGGTTTAGAGTGTGTAGAGAATTCTAGGAGTAAAAGCCTAGAGTTCTTCACTAACTCTCTTCCTTTGTGGACTCTAAAAACTCATCACCTCTTGGAGCATTGGAGAAGTAGTCTTGGAGGAGTAGGCACTCTTCCTTTTATTCTTTATCTTCTTCTTTAGTTCATATCTTTTTTTTTTATTTGTAGTCCTCTTCTAGAATAATTTGAGAAGACCTTTCTTTTCTCAAGTTTAGTTGGGTCTCTCTACACCAATCTAATGGTGTAGAGGGACCCCACCTCAAAAGAAAGGAGATGTTTTTTTCTCTCGTGTAAATATTTCTTTCTTTCATATGTACCCACTAGTGTGGATATGGGTAGGCCCATAGAGAGTGGAAGCTAAAGCTATACCTCTCTTTTTTATTTTGTTTCTTCATTTTGATTCTAGTCCTTCTTCTAGAATCATTTGGGAAACTCATCATCACTCTAATTTTCATAATTGAATCTCATTACATCGTTCATAATGGTGTAAATGGACTACATTAGAGAGGAGATGATGAGTTTTCATTTTCTTCACTTATCACTTTTTCATTTCTTTCTTTTTTCTTCATATTCTATTTTGAATGGATAAATGATGACTTAAGGACCTAGGGACTTAAAGAGGACTTTATCCAAAATGCCTCATATCAAAGACAATGGTATTTGATTTATTATCAACACCAATCCAACAAAATAGGTGTTGGCAATAGACCATTTACTATTCACAATGCACACCTCTCTTTATGTCCTAAAAACAATCTTTTAGCCTAACTTTTCCTTAGTCTTTCTCTTGAATTAAATTTGACTTTAGTTAAGTTTGCCAAAATCTCACCTATATGAAAATCCAAAAAAAAGAACATGATAAAATCTCAAAATACCAAAAACATTACAAAATCTCAAAATACCAAAAAAATCTAAAAATACCAAAAGACCAAAAACATGCTTGCTAGATCTTGGTTAGCCTACTCAACCATGGTTAACACCCTTTTAACCGCGGTTAGACCTAGAACTTGCACTTGACCAACCCGGTCAACTAAACCCTAGCCCCTAGGCTAGACCATTGACCACCTTATGCACACACACACGCACCCTTAGCCTTGGCACGGGCTCATGTGCCAGAACTACGCTCGGTCTGATCTCACCCCAATGTGAGTACGTAGGCAACCCAACCCGGGTTCGACCCTAGTCAATCTAGCTTTCTTTCTTTCTTGGATTAACATTTGATTAAACATTTAGACATTTTAATTAATATTGAGATTAAATTTGGCTTAAATTTAGGGAGTAGGTAACCGTTGTAAAACGGGGGTCTTGGGGTGCCTAACACCTTCCCCATGACTTAATCGAACCGCTTACCCTAACTCTAATAGATCATTTGCCTTATCCAAATCAATCCGGGACCTATCCCTAAGAATGAATAGGTGGCGACTCTTAGTCAAATCACAAATGTGAAAGTGGGTAGAAAAATCCATGCTCACATGACTATCAGAAATAGGGTATATGATCCCTACATCCAAAAGTTTTAGGACCTCTGCTCTAACCACATCTTTCATGTTGGGATTCAGCCTGCGCTGCATCTCTCTAGAGGGTTTAGCATTATCCTCCAAATATATCCTATGGGTACAAATTAAGGGGCTGATTCCCTTAATATCAGCTATGGTCCACCCTATTGCACCTTTGTATTCTCTAAGAACATCACTTAATTTTTCTTCCTGAGTCTCATTCAATTGTGAGGAGATGACCACTGAGAATGTCTCTACTTGTCCCAAAAATGCATATTTGAGATCAGCTGGCAAATGTTTCAACTCAAGCTTTGGTGTTTGGATACTTGACGGGAGGAGTAGGGTATCGCGAGGTGGCAATTCCTCGAAACGTGATCTCCACTTGTTAGTATCCAACACCGGAACAGATTCCAACAAAGAGTTTACAGAATTAATTAAAATATCCTCATTAAAATCATTAAAATGTGCCAAACAAGCTTCTAGAGGATCAGAAAAAGAAGATTGAAGAAATTGGTCTTTCACAAGAGTTTCAATCAAGTTTACTCCATGCACATCATCATCATCATCCCCAAGTTGTTTGCAGATATTAAAAATATTTAATTCCAAAGTCATGTTGCCAAACGAGAGTTTCATGACACCATTCCTGCAATTGATCAAAGCATTGGAGGTTGCAAGAAATGGGCGGCCTAAAATAACAGGAATTTAAGTGCATGCATTCAATACAGGTTGTGTGTCCAAGACAATAAAATCAACAGGAAAGTAAAATTTGTCTACTTGGACTAACACATCCTCAACTACCCCTCTCGGTATTTTCACTGAACGGTCAGCAAGTTGGAGTGTTACCTTAGTGGGCTTTAGCTCACCAAGACCCAACTGCTCATACACCGAATAGGGTAAGAGGTTAACACTAGCCCCAAGGTCAAGCAAAGTTTGCTCTATCCTGAAGTTCCCAATAATACAAGAAATTTTTGAGCATCCTGGATCTTTGTATTTGGGTGGGGTATTATGTTGAATGATTGCACTCACTTATTCTGTTAAGAAAGCTTTCTTTTGTACATTAAGCCTACGCTTGACTGTACATAAATCTTTTAAGAATTTGGCATATGATGGAATTTGTTTGATAACGTCTAACAAGGGGATGTTGATCTTTACCTGTTTGAAGATTTCTAATATATCAGCATTATGGACTAACTTTTGAGGAAGTTGTAACCTTTGGGGAAAAGGAGCAGGTATCGGACATTGCAAAACCATATCAGATTTGGACTTAACAAGTTCATCATCACTCTTTGATTTTAAAGATTCCTCAGATTTGTGAACCTTCTTTAGAATATCTTTATCAATTATTTTTCCATTTCGTAGAGTGGTGATGGACTTGATATGTTCCTCTTGGGAATCTAAAGAATTTGAATTACTTACCTCAAATTGACCTCTAGGATTTGGTTGAGGTTGAGCAGGAAATTTGCCCTTTTCTTGAAAGCTCAACGAAAAGGTCAACTCTTTGACAGAATTCTTCAGATCATTGATAGCTTGCATTGTCTGATTATTAATGTTTGTTTGACCTTGCATGAATTGTTGCAACGTCTCCTCAAGGGTCTTCTTATGTGGAGACATATAAGGAGTATGAGTGGAAGGCCCTTGAGGAGGGTTGTTTGCAGTAGGACCATTTTTCCAACTAAAGTTGGGATGGTTCCTCAACCTAGGATTGTAAGTTTCCGAGTAGGGAGAAGAAAAAGGTCTTTTATAGGTGTTCATGACATTTGCTTGATCATGTAACACCTCTTGAAAAGCTGGGATTGTTGGACAATCCTGAGTTCAGTGTACATTAGTCTCGCATATGCCACAAACATCTTCCACTTTTTCAGTGGCCTTAATTGAGTTTACTTTTATAAGTTCCATGGCTTCTACTTTTCTGGTCAAACTGGCTATTTTGGCATTCACATCATTATTCTCTTCTTTCAGGAGGTACATACCTCCCTTAGTCATGACATTAGGCTTGGTCTTATCTGACCTATCAGATCTATCAGTGTTATCTCAAGATTGGGCATTTTCAGCTAATTGGTCAAAATAATCCCAAGCCTCTTCGGGATCTTTATTTAAAAACTCACCATTGCACATCATCTCTACAAACTGGCGCATTTGAGAGGTTAAACCTTCATAGAAGAAACTAACGGTACGTCATGTCTCGTAGCCATGATGGGGGCAAGTCAGCAATAATTCTTTGAAACGTTCCCAACATTGGAGAAAAGTTTCATTCTCCTTTTGGGAGAAATTCATGATGTTCCTCCTAAGAGTATTAGTCTTATGGGTAGGGAAGAATTTTTTTAGAAACTCCCTGGTCAGTTCTTGCCATGTGCCAATGGATTTTGGTTTTAGAGAATTTAGCCAATTTTTGGCCTTCTCTTTTAAAGAGAAAGGGAACAATTTTAACCTAACCACATCATCACTAACATTTTGATTGCGTAAGGTTGCACAAACCTCATCAAATTCTTTCAAGTGTAGGTAAGGACTTTCTGAGTCTAAGCCATGGAACTTAGGAAGTAATTGAATCACTCCCGGTTTTAAGTCAAAAGTATTTGCATTAATGAGAAAAACCATACAAGACGGAGAACTCGTCCTTGTTGGTTGCAAATATTCACGCAAGGTCAGCATTGGTGGATTATTATGAACTCCATTATCCCCTTGATCACTTTCATTGTCAGTCATAGTGTCTGATGAATAAGAATGATCAGAATCTTCAAACAAGTTATTAGACAAGTCTTCAATTTCAAAGTCTGTTCTCCTCAAGCGGCTTGTATGATCTCGATTCCACGTGATCATACAAATGAGAGAACTCAAAGGGAAAGTCAGGGATTCAAACAAAATGCATGCACCTCCTATAAGTCTTCTATACGAACAAGCTAGCTAAAGGGGCGACAGACGAGGCACGTATACAGAGTATACGCCGAGCTTCCCCACTAGGTTGTAAGTTGACAGTAGATGTAAAATAAGTAGGAGAATAACGAGAGTGAAAGAGTGAGTTTACCAGAAGTGAAGAAATTCCTGAACTTAGGCAAAGCAATGTCTGTTTCCAAGTAGGCAAGCAATAGATGTACCTGTTTTACACACGCAATATCAATCCGTTTAATTACCTACCGTGGGAGGGTGCACGGAATTCCAACCTTCCACCTATGTTATATAATCCCTTCAAGCAAGTTAATTGACTTTCTACCGTGGGAGGGTGCATGGAATTCCAACCTTCCACTAAAAATAAAAATAAAAATTCAGACTTTTTTTTTTTTTTTTCAATCAAGTTAAAAAGCAAAAAAAATAGAAGTTAGAAGTTAAGAGTTAGAAGTTAGAAGTTAGAAGCAAGAAAGTAAAAGTTAGCAGTTAGCAGTTAGAAGTTAGAAGTTAGAAGCAAGAAAGTAAAAGTTAGCAGTTAGAAGTTAGGAGCAAGAAAGTAAAAGTTAGATGTCAGGTGCAGAAAGTAAAAGTTAGGAGTTAGAATTAGAGGGAATGGGGAATCGGAGAATTTCGTAACCCGTGTTCTCGTTACACGTTGCAATCCCCGGCAACGGCGCCAAAAACTTGTTACAACTTAATTTAATCCAAATTATTGGACATAAAATCAAGAGTAAAAATAATATACTTGCAAGTGCACAAGTGACACAGTTGATGTATCTGGTGAGCACATGGTCGAATCCACAGGGATTGATTATTGTGCAGCAAGAATTAAGGAAATGAAATCTAAAAAGAAGAGAGATTTAAAATCGGTTTTCCACTCAATGAGAATAGAGCAAAAATCACTGATAACTGTAAAGCAATGAAAAAGAGGTCTAAGGCTTCAGGAAAATCCACCTATCCCTCCTTATGCTTAGATTTGGATGAAAACACATCTAGAATTAAATAAAGATTTAATCTAGATGAAAAATTATACGATAAAACCACTGACCATTAAATTCAATTGAATAATTAGAGAAATTTGAAGAGTACTTTGTATCTAACTCACAGGGGATCCAAGCATTCCATATATCAATAGATCATATGAAATCAAAGAGCATATAGAGAAGAACAATTAACCAAAATAAGAACTATTCAATTAAAATTAATTATCAAACCATCCACATAAATCGGAAAAAAGTTTCAAATCCCTAACCTTAGAAAGGTGTTTAGCCCACCATGATTGGAGTTGTCATCCTCCTTAATGGTGTTCCAAACACAACAATAAAATAACTCAAAAGAAAGCTAAAAGAAGAAGAGAGAAAAGAGAATGAGAAAAGATCAGAGAGCCACAAAAGTCTCTCACTTTAGGTTTATATAGACTAAAGGGAAGAAGAGAAGGGAAAGAAAAACAAAAGAGAAACTTCTAATTCCAAAATTCCAACCAAAATTGCACTTCCCTCCACTTGACGACATGTTTTGACCGCTTAAACGTCCGAATTAGGAGATCTTCATGAAATACAATTTTGTTCCCCTTTAAGTTTTCTTTCGAAAACATCAAACCTTGCCTTAATCCAAATTTTTAGTCAAAAGTTATGTCCAAATTAGTAAGTACTGCCCAGATTAGGTGGGAATCCGGGAAATCCTCATTCTTTGTTTAGGATTGGTTGCTAAATAATAGCACTCCTCTAGCCATCCACGAAATTTCTTGCTTTTCTTGTAGATTTAGTTGGCCTCCATTAAGCTCCTTTCTTGAATTCCAAAATCCACCAAAAATAAAGAGTTCTTGTGACCAAAATAGGCTTTCTCATTTTTTCTGAAATAGAAACATCAATATAGCACACTTCTTCTTTCTAATTCAAGAGAGTTCCACTCTTTTTATGCCAAAATCATATTAATCCATATCTTCCTATGATTCTCCAGCCATGTTGTAGAATCTTTCTATACTTGGTCTTGGGCTTTGCTCTTGGGCTTTGACTCTTGGACTTGAGACTTGGCTTCTTAGACTTTTTGGCTTGGGCTTTGCTCTTTGGGCTCTAGCTCCTTTAGATCTTTGAGTTGAACATGGGCTATTTGAAACTTTGGACCTCTTGAATCCCGAGAGTAGTCTGGGGTTAGGATTCCTACAAAAAATAAATACACGTAATAAGTCTCTCTTAAAAATATTTTGCATGCCGCCTTCCAAGACATGTATGAATACATGCAAATGTATCATGAAAATTAAGAGAAAGAGGACAACGCAATGGTGAGAAGAGAATACACCACTTTACGTGTAAAAATGAAGATATAAACCAAAGAAGTATGATAATGCTTATTTAAATGGGGATAATTAAGCAAAATTAAGCACTTATCATACATACCCAAGGTATTTGTTGAAATGCTTGAGTGGATAAATATGAATAGGATACTATGGAATGACAGGAAATTGATTATAAATTATACTAAGAATCATGATAAGATATGTATATGTGATTGTTTGTTAAGTTATGCCTAATTACTTGCATGAAAATTGATATTTGGGAAGGTAAGAACTTAGAGGAAAATCTCTCAAACCGGGAATTCTCTAACTATTTGGTATGTGACAATATAATGGAGTTTCCATGGTGGGAGATCGGAACCTAAGCAATTACCAACTCGAATGTTAATTTCGACACTTAAGCACAGATGCACATGTATGTTAAGATAAGAGTCTCACAAGTCACACATGTGGACTACAAGCATAAGCATTGCATACGCCTGTCATTCTGAATAAGCTCAATGAAGGATCTAAATAAGTGCATGTTTTGAATAAGCTGTTCAAGACTCATAAGCATAAGCATGACATACGTATGACATTCTGAATAAGTCCATTGAGGGATCTGAAAAATTTTATGATCTGAATAAGTGCATAAGCATAAGCATCTCACAAACACTTGGTCTCATAAGCATAAGCATCTCAAAAGTATGTCGTCTTCTAAGTCTAGGTTCTAACAAGTACACGAGTCAAGGTGATGATGTGATGTATATGAGCACATGTACTTCCGCACTCTGAATATATTATTATGCTATTGGATATGGTTCTAATTAAGTGCAGGTATACTATGTTGTTGGTTGGATTTTATATATACCAAGTACTTTTGTACTCAGCTGGATTTTGTCTTGGCAGGTTTAGAGCAGGGACACACGGCGGAGCCGTGGATTGAAAAGACTTACGTAAAGGAAGGAGGAGAAGGTGAGCCTTCCGAGGAGGGAGTCAGGGGCTTGGATGGTTACACCTACAAGTTCATGTTTTGTTTTTTTTGGAGAATTGTAATAGACTTTTAGATGATGTTGCTCATTAGATTACTTTACAGTTGGATATTAGACTATTGTTTATTGTGTGTGGTTATGTTGAGCATAGACTTGAGCAGGATGACTTGGTTATATAAATATATCGAAATTTTATTATCCTCATTTATGGAGACTCGTGTAGTATGCCTTATATGCATGGATTTTAAGCAGGTTTAAGTAATGTAACGATTCCAAAGTCCTATTGTGCTGAAGGTAGGATTTGGGGTCGTTACACCAATACTGACTGGTGAAAATTTCTTGGACTGGAAGGAGAAAATTCTCCTTACATTAGAGTGCATGGATTTAGATATGGAACTCCGTATGTATGAACCACCCATGCCTACGGAATCAAGTTCACCCGCTGAAAGGGGATTATATGAGCGGTGGGAGCGATCTAATTGCTTACGTTTAATGCTCATTAAATCCCATGTTGGAATGGCATTCGGGGTTCTATCCCAAAATGCACTAAGGCAAAGGAATTCATTAATGTTGTTGAACAACAGTATATGACTTCTAAAAAGGCACTAGCCAGCTCCCTAATAAAAAAATTATCATCCATAAAGCTTATCAGTAACAAAAGTGTATGTCAACACATTATGAAAATGAGGGGTATAATGGCTCAATTGAAATCTCTAGAGGTTACATTCTCAATCATTTCTTGTACATTTAGTACTGACCATGTGTGTTCAAGAATAAGGAAGATTGAAGTAGGAGAAACTAGAAAGTGCCCATCTAGCAACTCATGAAAATGGACGTGCAAGAATGGGAAAACATGTTCATTTTAAGAAGAACAATAAGAAGTCAACTAGTCAACTTGATAATAAGGACAAATGCTTCTTCTGTAAGAAGAAAAGACACATCAAGAAAGAATGCCCCAAATACAAAGTTTGGCTCGAGAAGAAAGGTATTCTCATTTCCATAATGTGTTATGAATCTAATATGGCTAATGTTTTTCATAATGCTTGGTGGATTGACTCTTGACTCAACAATTCATATTACCTATATCATGCAGAGTTTGCTCAACCAAAGGAAACCAACGTTACAAATCAAAAATCCTCCATGCTTTGGCGCAGGAGATTAGGACACATATCCATAGAGAGAATTAGAAGATTAATAAATGATGGAGTCCTTGAGACTCTTGATTTTTATGATGTTGGTATTTGTGTGGACTGCTAAATAGAAAGCTGACCAACAAAACCAAGAAAGGTGTCAGGCGGAGTTAAGAAATTTTAGAATTCATACACACTGACATATGTGGACTGTTTTCAACTCCATGTTTGAATGGTCAAAGATACTTCATCTCATTTATAGATTATTGTACACGATTTATGTATCTCTATCTGCTATTTGAGAAAAGTGAGGCATTAGATGTCTTCAACACTCATACAGCTAAAGTGGAGATACAGAAAGAAAAGTTAATATAATTGTGTGATTAGATAGAGGTGGAGAGTATTATGGTAGGTAAATGGGTACAGGACAACGACCAGGTCCATTTGTGATTTTTCTTTAGGAACAAGGCATTGCTGCACAATACACAATGCTAGGTTCATCACAACAAAATGGTGTAGCCAAAAGAAGAATCGTACGCTAATGGACATGGTGAGGAGTATGATTAGTTATAAGTCCTCTCTCCCATTATCTCTATGGAGTGAGGAATTAAAAACCGCTGTGTATATCCTAAATAAGATTCCTACTAAGGCAATTCCTAAAACTTCTTCCGAGTTATGGACTGGTTAGAAACCAAGTTTAGGACATTTACACATATGGGGTTGTCAAGTTGAGATCAGGGTATATAATCCAAAAGATAAAAAATGTGGACTTAAAAAAAGTCATTGTCTACTTCATTAGCTATGCAGATAGGTCCAAGGGATTCAAATTCTATTGTCCTTCCCATACACCCAATATTGTTGAAGCAAGAAATACTAGATTTCTTGAGGATAATGACATCAGTGGGATTGAGCACACTCGAAGCTTAAATTTTGAGGAAATACATGTTCCAGTTACCACATCAGTAAATATGGATTTATTAATTGCACTTCAAGACAATCCACCACAGGTTGTCATTATGGAAGAATAGTTAAATCAGAATATGCTATCCCAAGAGGACCAAGTTTTCATTGAACATTCTGTTCAAATACCACCAAATGTAGATGAACAAATAGGATTAAGAAAATCTTCAAAATAAAGAAATCAACAATTTCTTCTGATTATGTTGTGTTCCGACAAGAGTTTGACAATGACATTGGAATTAAGGAAGATCCAATCTCGTTTTCACAAGCCATGAGTGGAAAAAATTCTAACTTATGGTATGATGCCATGTTAGATGATTTGGATTCAATGGCTAAAAATAATGTATGAGATTTAGTTGAATTGCCTAAAGAAGCCACAAGTATGGTTGTAAATTGGTCTATAAAACCAAATTAGACTCATTAAGCAATATAGAACGTTATAAAGCTCGACTTGTAGACAAAGGATTCACTCAGAAAGAATGTATTGATTACCATGAGACATTCTCTCTAGTTTATAAGAAGGACTCACTTAGGATAATCATAGTATTAGTAGCTCATTTTGATTTAGAGCTACATCAAATGGATGTGAAGACAACTTTCCTTAATGGAGATTTAAAGGAAGAGGTATACATGAGTCAACCTAAAGGATTTTTCTCAAATAAGGAAAGTCACTTGGTTTTTAGACTTAGGAAATCCATATATGGACTAAAATAGGCTTCACACTAATGATATTTTAAATTTCACGACATAATTTCTTCATTTGGTTTTACGGAGAATGTCATCTATCAATGTATATACCTGAAGATTAGTGAGAGAAAATTTATTTTCTTAATCCTTTATGTGGATGATATTCTGCTTACCAGTGGTGATTTGGGCTTGCTACATAAGGTGAAACAATATTTGATACAGAACTTTGATATGGAGAATATGGGTGAAGCTTATTTTGTCATTGACATAGAGATTCATAGAAATAGATCCCGAGTGATACTTGGATTTTCTCAAAAGGCCTACATTAACAAAGTTCTAGAAAGATTTCGGATGAATGACTGTTCACCTAGTGTGGCACCTATTGTTAAGGGTGATAAATTCAGTCTCAACCAAAGTCCAAGAAACGACCTATAGCAGGAATAGATGAAAACCATTCCTTATGCATTTGTAGTAGGGAGTCTGATGTATGCTCAAGTCAGTACAAGACCAGACATCGGATTTGCAATTGGAATGTTAGGCAGTTATCAAAGTAATCCAGACATGGATCACTAAAGAGCTGCAAAGAAAGTGATATGCTATCTACAAGGTACAAAAGATTACATGCTTACGTACAGATGATTGGAACATCTAGAGGTGATCAGATATTCAGATTATGGAGGATGCCTTGACTCGATCTAGAAAGTTAGAAAGTGCACATTAGGGTATCTTACAATGTTTGCTTACACGTTAGCCTACTAACCCTAATCCCCAAGCCTCTCTTTTATAGCCAAAAGAGACCCCAAAACAAAGAGGAAACAAATCTCTAACAAAATATGTGTTTCTCAAAATAATAAAATTTCCAAAACCAAAATAATGACTTTTCCAGAATTCAAAACACCACACCACCAATCGATCCGCCACATAGTGGCCAATCGATCGCTATAGCCACCGATCGATTAGCCACTATATGGCCAATCGATCACTCACTCCAGATTTTTTCATATTCGAGCCATTTTTTCTATAATTCTCCACCATGGCGAGAGTCCTGCGAACATATTTTGATGTGTCATCTCGCTTTCACCAACATAATCCAAAACCGAGTGCAAAGCTCCACCTTGCCAAACTTGGATAAGTCTACGTCTTTAAAACTTCTCCACCCAAATTCTTTCACCCTACTACGAAAGATGTGGAATCATTGTCAAAGCTGAATGTCATATATTCAATAACCTTTATATCCGAATGCAAACCCTGTTTGTTTGTCAAAGCTCGAGCCTCCTTTGTCGAGCTAGAATTAGGAACAACATGAGCTTTCTTTGCCTTAGATGTTCCACCAGAAACTGTGTTACCCTACAACACATAAAAATTTCTTCTTCTGTCTGTTATCATAATTGAAGCCTCCTTTTGAACCTATATCACTCTACCTTGTGCATAGAAGTTGTACCCTCAAGAGTCTAAAGTGCTTAAAGAGATCAGATTTGGGACATGCCTCACTGCTGTCAATGCCCTCACTACACCATTGTGCATTCTTATATTGATTGTCCATATTCCAAGAATTTTGCAGGGTGTATTATCACCCATTAAGACAATATTGCCTTCCACCATGTTGTAGGTAGCAAACCAGTCTCTATTTGTTCATATATGATGGGAACAACCAGAATTAAGAATCCACTTGTCCTTAGACCAACCCTTAGTTGTAGTAACCGAAAGAACCATGACATCACCGTCTGAATCCTTAGAATCTTCACCAGCTAAATTGACTGTACTAGAGGATTTTTTTTCCTCCTCACTTTTCTTTAAACAGCAATGTCGAGCTATATGCTCTTTCTTATGGCAGTGGTAGCACTCAACATTCTTGAATTTTTTGGACCCTTTTCTAGGCCCGTTACCCTTTGTCTTCCCCTCCATTGTTAAAGTATGTTCATTACTTTCACTACTTTGCGTATTTTTTCTCAATCATTAGAGAGGAAAGCGACATAACATCTTCCACACTAATGTCCTCCTTCGCTTAGAGCAATGTCTTAGCAAGGTGCTCAACTGAAGGAGATAGGGAAGTAACAAGGATTAGGGCTTTGTCCTCTTCATTAAGTTCACACCAATACTCGTTAATTGAGCAATAATCTTATTAAATTCACTAAGATGGTCAGAAATTGTCATATCTTCTACCATCTTGAGTGTATACAACTTTTGCTTCAAGTATAACCAATTAGTGAGTGATTTCATCATGTAAAGGCTCTCTAACTTCAACAAAAGTCCTGAAGCCGTCTCCTCTTCGAGAATGTTGTATAATACCTCATCTGGTAAGCATAGACAGATCACACTCATCGCCTTCAAATCAAAGTCTTCCCCATCTTCAACATTCAAATTTTTGGGCTTCTTACCATTTCCCTACAATACTTTGTACAAGCCTTGTTGGTTCAACAAGTCATGAACCTTTATTTGCCATAATCCAAAATTTTTACTTCCATTAAATTTCTTCACTTTGAATTTGGAACCCGAAGTCTTTGTTGTCATTTTAAACCAAGAACTCTGATACCAATTTTTTGTATGGAAACTCCTTAGGATAGATTCAATATCAATGGAGAAATAATAATAGCAAATAAGAACACACACCAAAAATCAAGATTTACGTAGTTCGGCCTAAATGCGTACGTCTATGGTGAGGCACTCAAAGCAACTTCACTGATCCAAAAGAAGATTACAGACAAAAGAGAAGAACCCACAACAAAGATCAAACCCAAGTAAAGCCCACGATGCTCTCTCTCACAAAAGTCTTTTTGTTCTCTCAGCCCAAACCCTAGTTATGACAACCTTACATTGCTTGCTTACACTTCAGCCTATTAACCCTAATCCCTAAGCCTCTCTTTTATAGCCAAAAGAGACTCCAAACAAAGAGGGAACACATATCTAACAAAATAGGAGTTTTCCAAAAGAAAAAAGTCTCCAAAACCGACATAATGACTTTTCCGGAATTCAAAACACCACGCCACCGATCGGCTAGTCGATTGATCACTCACTCTAGATTTTTCATATTCAAGCCATTTTTTCTACACATATACCATTCATCATCCTTTTTATTAGGGCCTTCAATGGCCCTGGCTCAGGTAGGGCTATGGGCTGTTGAGACTAAACCTTAAGTGAAAAATATTAGGAAAATGCTTAACTTACCGGTGGTTTACATTATGTAAGGAAATGACCCGTCCTCATTTGTCCACACCATACCTTTTAACACTCACCAACTTTTGTTAAGATTCAATCACCCTAAGGGTTCAGCAATCCAAACTTGGTTTTTAGAAAGAAAAAAAAAATCTTAAATTTAATTTAGTTAAGCTTAACCTGGATTAAAGGGGTATTAAAATGGACACGAAGACATGGCGGTAAGTTAAGCAGCAGACCCAGGGTCCGCTAAACATTGCTCAAACTATTAAACCCAAGCCCTATAGGACCAAAAGGAATCCTGCTCTAGCCCAACCAAAACATGGGCTCAGGCTTATATAATGATTATCATATATTTTTTCTTTTTTAAAAAATAAGTTTTTGAATTATAAAAAGATACATGTCATAAAGATTAAAAAAAAAATTATTATACAAAGTCTAAAAAGAAACATTTTGATACTTAAGTTTAAAAGGGTAACTACTATTATTTTAAATATATATGGTATATTGGTCGGGACTCTAATTCTTTGAAATTAAACATGTTCGAAGAGATGACAACAGGCATGCAGATGCTTTGACTTACCTTGCCTCTATGTTACAATCTGATGAGCTCAGAGCTATTCTTATGGAGTACAAAGAATACCCCTCAATCGAGTTACAGCCGCAACGGGTGGTATGTTTTATTAATTCTGTTCCTAGTTGGATGACAGGTTTAACGGCGTACTTAAAAGATGGGGTTCTCCCTATCAATATGAAGGAATCAAGGCGTATCCAATTCAAGGCACCACGTTATGTCTTGGTGCAAGGAGAGTTATACAAGAAGTCTTTTGGGGGACCTTTGCTGAAGTGTGTTCACCCAGCGGATGTCGAGAGGATTCTTGCTGAGCTTCATGAAGACATTTGTGGCATACATTCGGGAGGAATAACAATAGCTCACTGAGCTCTGGGGCAAGGTTATTTCTGGCCTTATATGCAAGCTGATGCTCAGAAATATGTAAAGAAGTGTGGTCAGTGTCAACGATACGCTCGTTTTATCCATGCTCCAGCTCAAGAGCTTAGTACGGTATCTCAGCCTTGGCCTTTTGCACGATGGGGGCTTGATATTGTATGACCATTTCCTAAAGCTCCCCGGAATCTCATCTTTCTCCTTGTAGCAACTGATTACTTCTCTCGCTGGATTGAGGCTATTCCGCTTACTCGTATAAGAGAGCAAGAGGTGAAGAATTTTATGTGGGAGCATATCGTCTGCAGGTTTGGCATACCGCAGTCCATTATCATTGACAACGGAAAACAGTTCTCGGGGCGTGTTATTGCAGAATTTTGTAAGGAGCTGAAGATCAAACATATTTTCTCATCACCGTATTACCCTCAAGGGAATGGATTGGCCGAAGCGGCAAATAAAAATATACTGAATGCCTTAAAAAGAAGATTCGAAGATTCGAAGGGAAAGTGGACCACCGAGTTGCATAACGTGCTGTGGGGATACAGAACAACGCCAAGAGGTCCTACGAACGAAACACCTTTCTCCTTAGCATACGGCATGGAAGCTGTCATTCCTACTGAGATTAGCTTGCCCACCATACGTTATTGGCATAACAAGAAGAAGGATGGAGAGAAAGAAAAGAACGTCAAGCTCATGGCCATTCACCTCGACTTATTAGAGGAGAAATGAGAGGATGCCAGCATTCAGATGAAAAGATATCAGCAACAATTAAGGAAGACATATAATCAAAAAGTACAACGAAGGGTCCTTCAAGTCGGAGATCTCGTTCTCCGGAAATTATTCCAGAATACAAGAGAGTTGAACAGTGGCAAGTTGGGACCTAACTGGGAAGGACCTTATATTGTAGAACGATTGGGAAGTCCTGGTGTGTGCTACTTGAAAGATCTACAAGGTAATCTCATCCAAAAATCCTGGAATATAATGAATTTAAAGCAATTCTTTCAATAGAAGTTTGTGATATATATGTGAGTTATTGAGCTTATGCCTTTGTGTTTATTTGCATCACCGTATAACAGTATGTCAGAATTTTGTGCCAATGCGGTGTCCAAATGATGAGTGTGATATTGTGAATATTCTGCAAACTCAAATAAAATCTCAGTCCAACAGTGTACTCATAACAGGATACAAGTGGCTTATCCTAAGGGTGTCATCTGAGCAAACCAGTGACTTATCCTAATGACATCCTCTGAGCAAAGTATCTCGAACACGAGTTATATGAGATTTTATTTGTTAGATTGCATTCACAATGTGTTACACGATGTTATATCTATGTCAATTTTCTATTTCCGTTGTGAGCATGATTCAAGTGGATTGTTGGGTGTACTTACTGTGTCATCATCCGTTGTGTGTTCGCTTCTGTTGTCTTGTTAAAACGTATTAATACTTACGAAAGTTTTCGTTGTGTGCATTATTATGTGAGATCCTGAAACGCTGTGTAGACGATGTACATAGAAGAGAAAGAGGAATAAAAAGAGAAGATAGAAAAAGAGATGTCATTCCATAAAACACCCATTGCTGGGTCAAGTACAGAAACCCCGTCACCGAGGAGAAAGAAAGGTGTAGAGCTATCAACTTATCAAACATATAGAAGAAAAACAGACTCAGGCAGAAGGGAGGTCAGCATCAGTAGCCATCTCTAGAGGCACAACGGTAGAAGAAGAAGCAACAGTGGCAGGTACATCAAGAGGAGCGGGCACTTCAGGTGCAATGGACTCCGGAGGTAGTTCAGCAGTAGGGAGGGGCGTGGGACCTTCGAAGGGGTGTGGTTGTTCAGTTCCTTCGACCTCGGGCTCGTTGTCGAGCTCGATGACATCGTCGCTTTGGAGCTCGGAAAAGGTGGTCACCTCCTTATCATCGTCTTCTTTGAGCTGACCTTGTTGACGAAGCATGTTCATCAACTCTCTCTCAGTCTCAGCTTTGTCTTCCTCTAGGAGACTGTCCAGTTGCATTTGATAGTGACTCTGAAGCTTAGCTGTAACAGCCTTCTCCACAGCCTCTTCCGTTGTCTTGGCCTCTGCAAGCTCCGTCGCCAGAGCTGCTCTTGCTGTTTCAGCCTCCTCGAGCTGCCTTCCCAGTGTCTGGGATATGCTCTCTAGCTCACTGATACGCAGAACTGCAGCCTCCACCTGCTGCTTAGCCTTCTCTTCTCTCTCTTTTGCAGCTCGAGCTTCCCCTTCTACCTTTTCTTGTCCCTTGACAGCTGCAACGAACTTTTCTTCTATCCGCACTACTGCAGCACGGGCTTGCGACAGGTCAAATTCAATCTTGAGTCTGTCCTCTGCAAGAGTTCATTCCAGTGTCTGGGCCCTCCCTTCCCAGTAGTTGATGGAGTCTCTGAGATGATTGTAGTGATAGTTACTACTATCATTCAACTCATGGACGAGGACGTTCAGCTGGAAAAAGAAATATCAGCATGCCAGTACAATAAGTGAACAACGGAAGTAAAGGAGGAAGGAGAAAATCATACCGAGGCAAGGGACTGGCAGGCAGCATAGTTCACCTCAGGCAGGGACATCTTGGCAGCATCGGTGATGTCCTTGGGGAGCCTCATGGCATGGGTCAGTGCACGAGCAGCCTTTTCCGATGTCTGCACAGAATCGTTTACGGTGGGCCTCCCGAACCGAGAGAAGTTAGGCGACCAATCAGTCGCATCTGATGGTGGCACACCGAAGGGAAGTGAAGCCGGGGCAGTAGCCTCCGTTGTAGGAAGGGCGACGATGGCTGTACCCAAGTCAGCTGGGGCAGCGTCGGTTGGAGTAGCAACGAGATTTGTGCTGACTACTTGAGACTCCGTTGTGACGTTAGAGTCCCTGAACATGGGCAGAGAAGGAGGAGTGGGAATCGTCTTGCTATTCTCACGACGTTTTTCTTCTTTCTTTTTCTTTCTGGCCTCAAACTCGGCCTGTGTGGGGAGTTTCCTCCATTTCGGCTCGGAGGACGTCGCTCTCGTTGTGGGATGAGTTTTCTTCGACGGAGGTGGCAACGGAGGCAGTGCTGCCTCAGGACGGGTAGTCCTTGGCTTTCGGAACAACGGCGGAGGATCTGTACCAGCCATTTCTTCCTCTTCTTCTTCTGAGACAGGAACGACAGCAGGACGAGAAGAAGAAGAATCTGGTTGCTCTTGTGTTACTGGAAGAGGGGTTGGAGTGGGTGCACTATCAAAACCCCAAGTGTCAGCTTCGCGAGGTTTCCACCTAGTGTAGTCGCCTCCACGTACTCTCTTGATATTTGTGAGTATGCTTTCTTCCTCTAATGTGAGCTTTTTGAAAGGAAGTTTCTTTTCGTCAACTGCACAAAATAGAAATTTAAGTGTTAGACAACGGAGACTGAACAGTAAAAAGGAGTATCAAACAACGGACATCGGGCTATGGCGGCAAAACACCTAGAGGACAACGGACAACGGAGCTCAGTTACCTAGTTTGTCTTGAAAAACGTTGGGTACGGAAGAAGTCTCTGATTTCCAGCCCCCAGAGACAACGAAGGGAGTCGCTCTCCACCCTCGTTCTTTGTCTGGTATACCGGAGACTAGGTCGGAGTACAAAGGTTTTTTGTTCTAAGAAAAGTAGTTGTAGAGATCATCATCGGTACCTCGGCATTTCACGGCATGACAGAAATGACAGAGGTGTCTGGCTTCTATGGGGTATCCGTCCTCGATGAACTTTAGCATCACGAACATGTATTTGTAAAAACTAGGGTGCATTTGACCCGGAGCAAGTTGTAGGGCGGACAGAACCTCATCGAGGACATGGTGAAGAGGAAAACGAAGACCAGCTTCGAGCTGAGCAAGATAAACGACCGTACAGGCATCGAAACGTTTATCTATGTGAGCATCCTCTCTTTTGAAAGGAAGATGAATATGCGGAGGGAAGTCGAAACGTGTCCTAATTCAGGTATTCTAATTGCTGTTGGCGTAGGGTGGACGATTTTTCGATGTAAGCACCGTATGGGGCACTTCCAGTACAGCTTGCTTCATCATCACTCTGGGCCCTAACTATGGGATCTAGAGGAATGCTGGCAGACATGATGCTAGACACGAAGAAGCAAGAAGGAAAAGAAAGAATACCGCGAAGGAGAAAACGTGGAAAGGAACAAGTAACTTAGAGGAGAAAAGGAACAGTGAAAAACAGAGGAAGGGAAGGAAAAACGTACCACAGTGAGGAGCAGAGGGAGGAAAGCTTGAAGACTGGAGAACCTTTGCTTGAGGCGCAAAATTGGCAGAGTAACAGTGCTTCAAAGACAAAATGACCAAAACGAAGCAAGTTCTTGGTGCTTTATAGATGTTTCATGAAGATGAAAGGACGGACGTACCCTCTATCAGAGCTGTACACGTATTCAAGAGCGAGGTTAGGATGGTCATCTACGTTATATACACTGCATGTGTCAACATATATGTTGTACAGGACCATGGTACCCTTCAGTTCCACAAAACCAAGCAAGGAATAAAGGGGCATAAATGTCATTTGAGAGTACAGAAGGTAACCGTCGGAGAGATAAAACGTTTTGAATTCCTAAAACGGCATGATGACAGCCTGCCATGCATTTAAGAAGGCGTGACGGTTCGCATGCATATGCCAGCTGTAGTGAACGTTCAGCTTCCTCAAACGTTTGATTCATGCAACGATACGAATCCCGAAATGGAGACAGGTACGATTTGTTGCCGTTTGTTCGTTTATGATACTTCGAGCTACGTTCCAAGCATCATAAATGGACAAATTGTAATGGATAAAATTCGTAAAATTGATTAAGTGTTGGAGAACCAGCTAGCTTGTGTTGTCTTGTTCCCGTGAATCGCATGCTTAAGAGGGGGAGTTATTCCTTTGTCTGTTGCATAACGTTTCCGTTGTATTATAGACAACGTATTCGTTGTCTTCAGATAGCTAAACCAAACCTCATTTTAAGACATAAACAACGGACTCGAGCTCGAGTCAACAACGAGACCGACTCGCAGGAGGAAGTGATCAGGAGGCGATCATTTATTCTGACGAGTGGGCGAAAAGCACTGTCATGGCATTTAATGCTGGTCACTTCTGTGTGCTATCAAAAACAAACCGACTGAACTAATAGTAGGCGCCCACATGAAAGATGTTAGGTGGCAGATTTGTCTAACATATTTGGTAATGAGTGCTGGACACGTGTTATGGTCATCTATGGCCATCCATGGGCATTCTGAACTGAACCTATAAATACCCCCGAGAAATTCAGTACTGAGGACTCTCTCTTTGTCTCTCATTTTTGCATTGTGTTTTGCTACTATTCATCATCTCCTACATCTACTTACTTTGGCATCGGAGTACAGGGTAGGGTATCACACCCTTCAACTCCTACCTTCTTCCAGTAAACCAGAGTTCGAGTAGCAGTTGCTGACGCGTGTCATCGCCGGTACTTTCCACTTCAATGCCCAATATCGGTTATGGTTCAGACAAGAAGACTCGCCCCTATCTTCCTAATGGTTTCAAGAAATTTGTGGTGCACAACATTAAAGAGCTTGAAATATTGATGATGCACAACAGGAATTACTGTACAGAGATTGCAGACAATGTGTCCACAAGGAAGAGGAAGGAGATCGCTGCTCAGCTTGATGTTGTTGTTACAAACAAACAGGCTAAGTTGCGCAGCCAGGAAGATGAATGAGTAGGAAGTGATCTTAAGCAGTAAGTTCTTCTGGCAGGTTTTAATTTATCAGCTAGAGTGGTTTTACTTTGCTCGACTTTGGGAGATTGCTTCAATATTACATTTGACATGTTGGGAATGTAGACAATCTTTAGTAGATTGCCCGGGGGGTGGCAGGGGGGGCAGTGCCGTACCTTGTATATCCGTGTGTTTTGTCTTTATTTTCTTCTTTGCAATTTTTCTATTTGTTGTGTGATTTCTGTGAATCATAGTCTCTCAAGATCTGAAGGGTTTAGGGATTAAACGCGTGGTTTAAATCCTAACATGACATTGGTTTTGATTTATAAGTGGGTGATTATTTACTCTTTAGAATGAAAAAAAAAAAATGACAACCCACAAAATGTATGCAAATCACTCTCCAACAACCAGTGGAATATTGTCAATTGGTGTAAGAAAGTGAAAGATGGGACCCAACATTTACAATTTATTATATTGTAACTAAAACCAAGGGGAAAAACATGGATGTGTCGAAGTGGCTTTTCGTTTTTCAAAAGTAAGGCATGTGTATTTTCTCTTACATTTAAAAAAATATATATTTATGTTAGCTTGGGCATGGAGCTCTTGCAACTCTTACATTTAGTGTTTAAACTTTGTTTTTTTCTCTTTATTAATTTTTGTAATGTTGATCATTGCCTTTTCTTATTGTTTCAATCATCAAAAAATATTCACATCTTTGTAAAACTATATTAAAAAAAAAAAAACATGACTTCCCGAGTCCTAGTTCGAGCTCAATTTTGTTAGAAATATAATTCGAGTTACTATCAATATCGCCTATCAACTCACTAATACATTAAGATAAAAGTAAAAGATAGACTGCGAATGAAATGATAAAAAAAGATTCATGGAGCTGACACCTAATAGCTAGGGATAAACTCTAGACTGTTAGTATGGCCGAGTTATCGTACTTTCTGACTGAGTATATCCAAAATGGCAAAAGATTAGTTATGTGGAATGGCAAAAGATTATCTATGTCGGCTGCCTGAGCTGGGCGGTCGGGCATCCACAAAACATTAGACATTGGCTATAATTTAGGGGAGAAGTCATTTCATTCTTCCCATGATTTTGACTTCTCTCCACTTTATATCTTTCCCCTTTAAAATGCCACATGCTCACTTGTTTGTAGATGCCGGAGCGCCAAGCTCGGAGAACCGCCGGAGCCAATCTTTTGCCTTCCAAAATTATGGTTAAGTGTGCTCAGTCAAAAGTAGATTCGGCCGAGTTTATGTCCTAAACAATATTCGAGGAGAGGAAAAAACAAACGATCACAAACCTTTTTAAAGTCAAGTTCCCATTCATTATACTGACATCATGAAAATGATTTGACACCAACCTAGCAAATACCCATCGCTTTTCCACAAAGAGGTATTTGGACTTTGGATATTCTCCATTAATCATACTACTCCACCGACTTTGAATTAACAACTGAGGATCTCTCATCTCTGTAATATTGAGTAGATTATAATTGAGTAGATTATAAGTGCGGTCTATTAAATTCCCATCAATGCACCTTGTGGCCCCACTCTCACGTTAAGAAATAGTGCCACTATCTAACCAACCGTTAGCCTAATTATATTTAACCCCAGTTACACTGTTTCTATAAACCACCGTGTGTCTCTTTTAATATCTACTAATTATGGTTAAGATTCACTTATCCCTAGAGTTCAAATGGGTGGACTAGTGCTTCTTGGGCCTTTTCTCAAGTGGGAGGTCTTGGGTTCCATTTCCCACTCCTCCTTTGGGACCAATCCTGCATGGGTTAATCCGGACTTACCTGGTGTGGTGGGTTGTGGACTCACGTCGCACCCTCGGGGATTAGTCCTGACCGATTAGTCTTGATCCATTGGGGACACTCCGAGTTCCAAAAAAAAAAACATTGGTTTTTAGAAAAAGAAAAATATATTTACCTTAAGTTGATATTATTAACCTTGGTTTTAGAAATAAATATTAACTTTAAGTTGATATTACTAACCTTGGTTACTAAACCCAATTATCATTTATTTTATTACATTAGTTGCCTTTGTAAAAGTTAATTTAAACCTTTTAAAATGTTTAAATAATGATATCATCAAATTCCATCCATAAAAATATCGACCAACTAATGAAAAGAGGTATTTGTTACAAAAATCAAAGTTGAGGGAAGGTTAGTATAATTTCAGGAGAGCTTTCTGAAATTTCACTAAACCTCAGGTAAGATGAGTGTAATTTACCTTTAAAAAAACTATTATTACGAATCTCGGAGAAAGTTGGGATGTGATACTTTACCATTCTTCCAAACTAAAAACAAAAAAAACTTCCCCCATTAAGTGCCATTTTTCTCTTTTATACCTTTTCACACACCCCAGTTGAATGTGCTATGTGACGGCCTACTTTACACATGCACTGCTACCTAGGGTGTCAATCAGATAGAGATCACTATTGTATTTTTTTTGGTCACTAGAGATCACTATTATTAAATTCAATTATAATGGTGAATATAGACCTTATCAAAAGAAAAAAAAATTGGTGAATATAGAGTGATTTGATCTGATTAAAATGATTATCATAATCCTTTATTAATATAGAAAGAGAATGTATTTATTTAATATACTTGTTTTTATCATTATCGATGTATTACAAATTTTTTTATAAGTTTAATGTATTAATTTTAAAAATACTAACATTAATTAGAGCGAAATAAGGCTGAATTAGATTTTTTATATGATTAAAATATAATTATTAAAAAATTAACATTACCTGGACCGAATTCAAATCTTAAACAAATAATTGAATTAAATAAGTCAGAATCCAACAGAATCTATAAATTATAATCGGATCAAACCCGTTGATAGTCCTACTGTTACCCTATAAATACAAAGCAAACTGGTCTTAAACGCTAGAGTGGCATCATCATGGATGAAGAGAGAAATGCTTTTTTTTTTTCAAAAGCATTGCAAATTCGTAATATTTGCTTTAACTTTTTTAGGTTAAAAATGATTAAATGATGCCGTGTAAAAATAATGCTAACTTCCTTTGTTTGAAACTTGAAAATGGCTAAATGATGCCGTGTAAAAAAAAAATTGAAAAGGGAAAGACAAAATAATAGACAAAATGAATTAGGAAGATTCCAATTAGGAAATAATGGAACCGTTACACCTTCTTAAAGTGTTTTAATAAAGATAGTAGGTTAGTAATAGGTGGGGTTGAAACATTTAGAACTACTACATCCTCATGTGTCACTGTCAATGCACCAATACACAATACTAGGGCTGTCAATGGACCAGATCATGATCCGGATCCGATCCGAATCCGATCCGATTAGCCGGACTTTGGACCCTATATGTGATCCGTCGGATCGGATTCGGATCAGATCGGTGGAATTCAATTATAATCGGATCGGATCTGGATATAGGGTGATCCGATCCGATTAAAATCCGATCCGATAATAATAACAATTTTTAATTATTTTAAATATATTATTTAGATTTTCTATGTATAAAATATTAATTTAAAAAAAAATTAACATTAATTAGTATTAATTAAGGTATTATTAGATTTTTTATTATTAAAATAGATTTTTTTAAAAAAAAATAACCTTACTCGGATCGGATCGGATCGGATCGGATTCGGATTGGACAATATATAATCGGATCGGATTCGGATCGGTTACTTCATGATCCGACGGATCTCGGATCGGATTCGGATCAGTCGGATTCTTAATCGGATCGGATTCAGATCTAGGCAGATCCGGTCCGAATCCGATCCGTTGACAGCCCTACACAATACAGAAGTGGCATGCAATTAAATTAAGGAGACTGCTATCACTTCGCTCAATTTAGTGAGCTTGTTTATTTTTACTTAGACCTTTTTTTTTTTTCAATCCCTGTGTTAAATATCATTTTATTAAATATAAGGATATTTTGATATTTTTGTAAAGGATAATTTAATAAATAAAAGAGAAATGCTTTTTAAAAAGTCAAAAATTATTTTCTCTTTCCTTTATTTAATGATTAGTCTCTTATGAAAAGATTAAAGAGTTCTAATAAGATGACCTACCTTAATTAAGGTCCTCTTCTAAATTGATCACAACAGTCAAATTTCAACACATTGAGAGAGAGAAAGAAGTTTAAAAATAAAATAATAGTTGTATGCCATGTGTCAATTTGTAAGTAGGTGGTCCATTTGGAAGAGCTGTTAGTGAGTTTTGATAATTAATGCAAGCAAAAATATCTTGATGAAGGTTAACAATTTCACACACTTAGTGAACATTATAAACACTCTTAATTTAACCCAAAATAATTGGATTATGCCACGAAGTGGCTAAGCCCATAGTTAAATTTCAATAGCTAGTCCATAATTGGATTAGTATTAACTCTGCAGAAAAGCTGGCCCGAGAGTGGACTTTTCCTTTTCAAGAAGACAATTCGGGGGATTGCAATAAGGCCTCGGATTGTCTCTGGCGAAGCCAGAAACTGGTCTCGGGGTTCTATACATTTTGTGACAGTTGGCCAAAAAATGGGGAGAAGTCATTCTATTTTCTCCTCATGATTTTGACTTCTCCCCATTTGATATCTCTCCCCCATAATCTCATACACTTATGGTTACTTGTCTTAATATGTGTGAAGAAGTCAAAATCATGGGCCCCATGATTTTGACTTCTCCAGCACTTGTCACCTATTCTATGGAACCCTGAGACAAGCCCTTTTTAGCTTTGCCGGAGACAATCCGAGGCCTTGCAATAAAAAAGAGAGAGAAAGACGAAAGTTAAAGTAAAAGCAAAAGGCCAGAATCCCAATACAAGAGAGGGAGAGGGAGAATGTGACATTGACGTGTCAAATGTTGGTGCTGTACGGTGACACGTGGTCCAATCAAACCTTTTCCTGGGTACATCACCATGTGTTGGGATTATTTTTTTAGGGGCCTCGGATTGTCTTTGGCGAAGCGAGAAACCCTTCTCGGGGTTCCATAGATTGTGCGACAGTTGGCTTAAAAATGGGGAGAAGTCATTTTATTTTCTCTCCATGATTTTGACTTCTCCCCATTTTGATATCTCTCCCCTTTATTCTCACACACTTATCGCCACATGTCTTATTATGTGAGGGAAGTCAAAATCATGGGCTCCATGATTTTGACTTCTCCACCACTTGTTCCCTATTCCATGGAACCCGGAGACAAGCAATTTCTGACTTCGCCAAAGACAATCCAAAACCTTTTTTAGGACTTTCCTACTGAGACCCTTTTAGGGCCGTGACCATCAAGACCATGCTCTAAGAGAGCAGGATTTTAGGTGGGGCCCATTTCACATGATGGGTTCCACCTAAAATCCTGCTCTCTTAGAACATGGTCTCGGTAGTCTTGGCCCTAAGAAGCTTTATCCTATTTCTTAAAATAATTATGAGAAGGAAAGGCCGTGGGGCCTAACATCTAATTAATTGGTGGCCACGGGGAATAAATTAGGATAAGGTACGTAATGCTTAACCTAAATTCGTCTAAGCAATTGATGGCCATCTTCCTTTTTTTCCCGTTTCTTTCTCACTCTTCCTCACGACCTTCTTTATCTTTTTTTTCCTCTCTCCTTAATTTCCCTCACATATAGCCCAGGAGTGTCAATAGGCCGGGCTGAGCCTCAACTTGATTAAATGGTTAAGACAAGCTTGGAATTAGATTCTTAGGCACAACGCCGTTAGATTATACTTCTAATTGGATTTGACCTGGCTGATTGGGCCTATTACATCCAATTTATTAGAAACTAATAGAAGAGTTTTTTTTTTTTTAAAGTGGGCTTGGAATTGTTGGGCCCTACCCAAACTTGGCCCATTGGCACCCCTAATCACATCCTCATTTTCTCTCTCTAATTCTGGAGCTCTTCCACCTCTCTTTCTCTCTCTCTCTCCTCTCGGGCACTCAAGAGTCAAGCCAGGTCAAAGTTAAAGTTAGCATGCCAAGTCAACAATATTCTTATCCATTATTCTATGAATGAGTTTGTGGGCCCAGTGAGAAAAAACCGAAAAAGGTTCAAAGTTACACTTAGCGTGCCCCTCTACGCACGGAATTGAAAGACAGGAGAGAAAGAAAAAAAGATAGAGGGCCGATGAGAGAGTGCAAGGGAAAAGGATAAGGAAAGAAAAGAGGGAGTGAAGATTGAAAGGAGTGGTGCTACTGCCCATGTGGGGGGAGGGGAAAGTAAACAGACACAGAGATAGTGTTACCCTCATTGTTACTTTTGTTTTAAAATTAGAAAAAATAGTACACATTTTGAATGACAAGCATATCCCCTCTCATGGCAAAAGATTATCTCTGGCGGCTGCCCGAGCTAAGCGCTCGGGCATCCACAAACCAATGGGCACCTGGCGATAATTTATGGGAGAAGTCATTTCATTGTCTTCCCTTGATTTTGACTTCTCCCCATGTGATATCTTCCCCCTTTAAAAACGCCACATGCCCATTGGTTTGTGGATGCCCGAGCGCTTAGCTCGGGCAGCCACCAGAGGTAATCTTTTGCCCCCCTCTCATAAGTATTTCCTTTAAAAGGCACTCCTATGAGTTTAAATATGAGGCGGAGCTCTCTGTTCATTGCATTTAAGTGGAGCTCCATTAATGTGTAGATGGTAGCAATCTTATCTTTACTAGTATAATATGAGAGGCCACGTAGCCTGATTTTTTTCGAAATTCCTAAACTATCCTTTTAAAAAAAACCTTATTTTTTACTATTATAATGCGAGAGGCAGGTGTTGATTGATTTTTCCAGATTTCCCCAACTATCTTTATATTAAAAAAACTATGATTCAATGTTTTACTTTAATGGGTTAATGTTTTTTTGTGATTTCCAAACTACCCCCGACCTATTTAAAGAATAGAATAACATCCAATTGCGATTGAACTTGGGAGAGTTCAATCGCACCCATGGGTTAACACGTGTCCCTTTTAACTCTTATTAACTATGGTTAACTCCTTCCCCTCGCACTCACGTGCACCGCACGTGCCACCTGCTAGTCATTATAAAGAGATGCGATAATTTAATTTGCAAACATTTTTTTCTCCGTAATTACGAGATTATCACCTACACCTACTTTATAATCAAAGGGGAGAAGCAAAGCTCTGCCTCATATTTAGTCTTTTGAATAACAAGAAAATCTCATCTTATAAGTACTTTTTAAATGAGATAACCTCTCAATAAGCTTTCTAAATTATGGGAAAAAATAGTTTACATTTTTAAATGACCAGCTTATCCCTTCTATAACTTCTGTAATGTAAATAGATTTTTTCATCTCTCAAAAACTCCTTTAATCTCCTTCAATGTAAATAAATTTTTTTCCTCTCTAAAGGTCATTCAATAATTTTTTTTAGACATCATTTATCTAAGGTTAGTAGATGAGACATTAGTGGGTTTACTAATCAATGATGGCTTTTCAACTGCCACACCTCTCACGGGAATCGATCTTGGGTTCACACCTCTACCACTGTGATATATATATATATATAGGTAATGCTAAATCTCACCATACTTTTTTACTCCTATGTATTGAATATCACTATATTAAATATAAGAGTATTTTGATATTTTTTATAAGGGACAACTCATTAAATAATAGACACAAAAAATACAAGAAAAGTCAAACTATATTTATTCTCTTTTGTATTTAATGACTAATCTTTTATGAAAAGACTAAACTATCCTTAATTTTAGTGAGTTTGATAATTAATGCAAGGATAAAATAAAGTATTGGTGAAGATTAACAAGTTCACACAATAAATGAACATTAGCAATACCCATATAAATATAGGGCACTGATTAGCACACAATACAGTGATTAGCACACAATACATTTGACTTTAAGCTTAAGAAAATTAAGGTTAACATTTTAATTTTAAAAAAAAAAAAATTAAGGTTAAATTGTGTAACCCTAGAAGTGGGTGAATCTTAACCACGGTTGATGAGTGGTAAAAAGGGGGCATGTAAAAAAAGGACTGCACATTTGACTACATAGTCAAATGCGGCAGTAAATTAAGCATTTCTCACATATATATGAGTAATGATTAGCAGACCTGTGGGTCCTCTACTTGAGTAACCGTCATGTCACACCCTAGATAAACATAACTAAATTGAATTTAAGATTTTTGTTTTCTAAAAACCAAGGTTGGGTTGTTTAATCCTAAGGGTGAGTGAATCTTAATCACAGTTGGTGAGTGTTAAAAAAATAGGATGTGGATCAATGAGGACCGACCATTTCTTTACATAAAAGCAACTGCCGGTAAACTAAGCATTTTCCAATATATATATGGGTATAGTTAATGTTCACTAGACTAGTGAATTTGGTAACCTTTATCAGATTTTAAAAAAAAATTTTGTATTAATTGTGAAACTCATTAAATTATTTATCAAAAAAAAAAAAAAAAAAAAAAAAAAAAAAAAAAAAAAAAAAAAAAAAAGGAGGAGGAGGATACACTTGTCAGTATAGCTGTCAACGGATATGACTCCGTTTAGTTGGATAATATTTGAATACGATATCTGACTGATCAGATTCAGATAACGAGTCGAATATTGTTATATCTGCTTTGCTAAATATCCAGTCCACCAAGATATAGAGATGTTAGCCCTTTTTTTTAAAAGTTTTATGCTTAATCCGACAGGCCAAACGAAACCCTTAAATGTTAAAAGTTAAAACCATGATACCTTAAAACCACCTTTAGGCAAAACCGTGTGCCTTTAAAACCATTGTCTAACAAAACCAAGAGAGAAGAGTTAAACTCGTCTCTACTCTACCCATTTGGCTTGGCCTCCTTCCGACCATCCTGTCTCCCTCCTCTTTTCCTCATCCAAGCCACCTGAAGTCCTTCCTTCTCATGCTTACAATTCAACAAATGGCTTCATCTGGCGCCGTTTCATTGTTGTCGCCACACCAACTCATATCGTGGAGCATCGTTTTTTTAAGGATTTCTCACCTTTCACCTTGTCTGGTTCGACAGTAGTTTAGTAAGAGAAAATTTCTTTTTCTCTAAGTAGCAATCATCACTCTAATTGCTTGATCACCCTATTTCATGCTAGATTTGCAATCGCAGCAGGCCATCTCTGATGGCCGCAACTAATCACCGGCAATGGCAGCAGCTCACTTTTGTCCCCATTCCCTTTAATCTCAGGTAATCCGATCTTCCTCCAGTTCTAGATCTGGATCTAGATCTATGAATTGTTTGGTTCTTTACTTTTATTTTCATTTTTGTTCTCTTCACTTCTTATTTATTTATTTCTACTCAAATCTTGGTTTCAGATCAGCACCTACTTATGCTTAGGTTTTTCAAATCTTGGTTTCAGCTGGTTCTATCTCCTCTCTTTCTTCTCATTTTCAAGTCTTTAATCGGATAATTGGATAATCTAAGTTATTTAGTCAGAATCGAATTCAGATACCTTGTTTCACTATCGGACAGATATCAGATCGGATACGGATAGTCAAAAAATATAATCAAATCAGATACGGATATACCCCATCCGTTTCGAATCTGCTCAGTTGACAGACCTACTTACCGGTCAATAACGTGTCATTAAAAAATGTATGTCTTTTAGAAGATAATTAATCTCATTTTTAAAAAGTACTTTATGAGAGGGGATACACTTGTCAGTAATTAATTATAAAAGTATTGTATGGCTGTTAAAAGGTACTGTATGTCCCCTCCTGTATCACCTTTATCTCCATTTCTGTCTATCTATCTCTCCCCTCCATTTCTTTTTTGTTTTTAATCTTTCTCTCCGCTCTCTCCCTCGTCGGCCCACTTTATTTTTTGTTTTTTCCCTCTCTAGTTCTCTCGTCGTGCGCGTAAAGCAACGCAGCACTCAAGCATTAATTTTGTACCTTTTTCTTTTTATTTCATGGGCCACAAACTCCTTAAATTGTAATAACAGACGGGTGGGTAGATTTCGTGTGCACAAGTAGGTACATAAGTCTTGTAAGCCATTTTAATGATGAAAGAGTTTTTTTGCATGCATTTCTTACTCTCAAACTCAAACAAATATGTTAAAGCTATCAAGGCTGAGTTTAAGAATAGAAAATGTCTAGAGTAATGCTAGCACTTCTTATGACTTCTTATGATCACAAACCTTTCATGAATATATTCGTATTAACTATTAACAGAGACACTGCGAAAAGTGTAGGGTATTTTTTTAACAAGAATTTATTCCATAAATATCCCTTCCCAAGACAAATTTGGGTAGCCGTGATCGACGGATTGAAGCTCCTGTTGATAGTTATTCTCCTCTATATATAAGTGGAAAATGTTAGTGAGACTGCAAAGGGCCGGGACCACACCGAGACCGTGCATGTGGATGCATGGATCTCAAAATTTCAAAAATAGATTTAATGAAATTTTGAGATCCATGCATCACAAGCACAATCTCATCTCAGTGTGGTCTCGGCCCTTTGCGATCTTAATAGCAAAGTCATATATATATATATACTAGTGGGTGCCATGTGCGATGCACGTGAGAGCGAGGGGAAGGAGTTAACAACAATTAATAGGAATTAAAAGAAACACGTGTTAACCCGCGGGTGCGATTGAACTCACTAGTGCCACACTCGCTAGTGGCACGTGCGATGCACGTGAGAGCGAGGGGAAGGAGTTAAGCATAGTTAATAGGAGTTAGAAGGGACATATGTTAAGCCACAGGTGCGATTGAACTCGGGGAAGTGGCACGTGCGATGCACGTGAGAGCGAGGGGAAGAAGTTAACCATAGTTAATAAGAGTTAAAAGGGACACATGTTAACCCATGGGTTGTGATTGAACTCTCCCCGAGTTCAATTGTGATTGGCTGTGATTCTAAATAGATAGATGAGCAAGGGGTAGTTTGGAAATTAAATCAAAGCAAGGGGTAGTTTGGAAATTAAATCAAAGCAAGGGGTAGTTTGGAAATTAAAGCAAAACATTAAATCAAAATTTTGTTTTTTTATAAGGGTAGTATGAGAATTTCTGAAAAATCATCTACGTCTGCCTCTTCCATTATAATAACTAGCGGGGTGGTACGTGCGATGCACGTGAGAGCGAGGGGAAGGAGTTAATCACAGTTAATAGGAGTTAAAAGGGACACGTGTTAAGCCGCGGGTGCGATTGAACTCGCTAGTGGCACGTGCGATGCATGTGACCGTGAGGGGAAAGAGTTAACCACAGTTATTAGGAGTTAAAAGGGACACGTGTTAACCCGAAGGGTGTGATTGAAATCTCCCCGAGTTCAATCGTGATTGGCTGTGATTCTAAATAGATAGATGAACAAGGGGTAGTTTGGGAGTGTTAACCCGTGGGTGCGATTGAACTCTCCCGAGTTCAATCGCGATTGGCTGTGATTCTAAATAGATAGATGAGCAAGGGGTAGTTTGGGAATTAAAGTTAAACATTAAATCAAAGGCAAGGGGTAGTTTGGGAATTAAAGTAAAACATTAAATTAATGTTTTGATTTTATATAAGGGTAGTTTGTGAATTTCAGAAAATTAATCTACTCAAGGCTCTTGCATTATAATAGTCAAGACAAGAAGATAAAGGTAAAGATATCTATCTATCTATCTATACTACTCCAATATAGCTGTTGGTATCCACATGGATACCTTCAGAATGTCTCATTCCAACTCCAAGTTGTTGCCACATGGCATTTACATTTATTATTTTATGGCCCACTCTCATGCCATGTGTCATTTTTTCTGTTTCTGATTGGTATCCTCACCCACATTAATTATCCATCCCTCCCCACCCTATTAATCTCCCTACCTCCACCCACGTTAATTACCCCCATCCCACCCCATTAATCTCCCACAAAAAAAACCTCTTTCTCCTATCCTCTGCCCTTCCACATTCGGTATTCCATCAGTTTCAATTCTTTCCACATGACTCTTCGCCTCCTACGCTCGCTTCCTCTCCCTAACCTTTACACGGTTCTTTTCCTCCTACCTACCCAAACCTTTCATCTGCCATTTCTTTCCATTACTCTCCACCCCCTCAGATTTTGCTTCTCCTATTCACAGTTTGAAGCACAATTGGTGTTGATTCCCACCCATTACGAATGAAATTGAACCCAAATAACAATTGTGACTGGTGTTTGCCTTGGAAGAGCCCTACATTATTTCTTTATGTTGCCATGTCTGAATAATTGTTGTGGCTACTAGGAGGGGTTTGTCCATTATTCCCATGGTGATATAATCTTTATATTCAGAGCTCTACTACCTTCTGCTATATTGTTGTTTATCATTAATATCGTGCATCTGTTTCAATGAAATTTAAGTAAGTTGGTTCTGAAGCTATGTCAACATGTTAATAGCTTCCACTGTAAATACCATTAGTTCTCTGGTTCAGTATTTATTTACCCTGTTTTTCTCTTATTTCCAGTTGGATATAATGGTTATTTATTTATTTTTTGCTTTGTCTCCTTCACTGTGTGGGCGTCATGTGGCTGCAACAATATAAACAATACATATGTAGAAGACTTTGAGGGTAGACGAAATCTCCATTGTTGCCGCAACAATGGCAGACGACTACTAAAAAATATACAACCACCATCAACACTTTGACGGGCATGCCCAAACGCCATTCTCTGCAATGGTTGTATCCAACTAAGGTTTTCCTACGACCCAGCCATTGGAAAAGTCCAGGGTATTCCCTCTCTCTGTCTCTCTCTCTCTCTCCTTAGTTTTCAAGTTTGTTCCATTCTAATCAGTCAGAACTATATGATCGAAGGCATCAAAAAGTAAATTTTTTAATTGTTTCTTCTTTTGAGTAGGATTGATGTCTAATGTGAGTTATATATCCGAAAATCATTCCCTTATTGAAACATGTCTCTTTTGCATGCAAACCCTTTTGTGCTACAGGGTGAAGAGGAGGACGGTGAGGGTAATTTTTTTTAATAGCTTTGTATCTCTTTAATGAAACCATATTGGCATCTCCTGACTGTAATTTTTCATTTCACTTTGTGTATTTGAAGGATCTAGAGCAATTAAGGTTGGCAAAATGGCATTTCTAAGCAAAAGAGTGAGGGTTTCTAGCTTTGTTGTGCCTTACGTTTTATGTGACTCATTTAATTTTTTTAGGATATCGTGTTTGAACTGAACGCATCGTGTTAATAAAAAATCTTCGGATCTAGGGCATGAGTATATCTTTCATAGGCACACAGCAGAAGTGCAAGGCTTGTGAGAAGACCGTCTACGTGGTTGATCAGTTATCTGCAGATGGAGTTGCTTACCACAAGGCCTGCTTCAAGTGCAGTCACTACAAAGGGACACTAAAAGGTAATATCTGATGGTTGTTTTCGATATTTCCGTTCACATATTTGCGAAATATAGTAGATATTTTTCATATGTGAATACATAGGTTTAAGGTGAAAGAAAGAAAATTGCTCTGTTTCCTTGAATAAAGTTTTGTTGAAAATCATTGCTCATATCAAATAACATTCAACTAGCTCATAAATGAGAGAGGAAGCATTTGTTCTCTCTTTCTTTACATGTTCACAACCAAATGATTAACAATTATGTCGAATAAATAACATGAGAGCAATATATAAACTTATAGTAAAATCCATGCCACTGACACTAACAAAGTTTCGATAACAAAGAGAAGCAAACACATCAATATAAAGAGCAAATCCCATTATAGTTCTCTGATATTTCTGTTTTCAGTTGAGCAATTATTCCTCAATGGAAGGTGTTTTGTGCGGTAAGCCTCAATTTGAGCAGCTCTTCAAGAAAATAGGTAGTTACAACAAGAGCTTTTAGTCACGTAGGTCCTCTCACTCATGTGAGCTAACGTTCTTTAGTTGATTTCTCATCATCTTAGTTTATATTTGCTTAATTGTGCAATATGTTTCATTTTCGACAACTGCAAAGTCGGTTGAGAAGCTAACCCCAGAACTGGTCATTTTGCATAAGAACCACTGGATATATATGTAGTTTGATGAAACTGGAATAACTAAATCATGAAGGTATTTGATAATGTTAGGGGTTTTGCTTATGATTCTCATGCCTTCTATGTTTTTCAGACAAGGTCACCTAACAAAGCTGCCAGCATGTTTTCTGGGACATAAGAAAGGTGCGCAGTAAAACAGCTTATCCACTAGAGAAGGTACAGTCCACAATCTTAAAATGGCCAACATGTTATGATATTATGCTTAGAGAGTTTCCTCTTTTTTCTTAGGTTGCCTTGCTTTACGTGCTTTTATTCTTTACTGCCTAACCTGCGGACTAGTGGATTTGTTGGCTGCTTTTTAGTGTTTAATATGTATGCATATTTGTAGGGCTTTATAGTATCTTAATGAAATTAGCCAAGTGTCTTAGGTCATATGGGCTCTGACACAGTGAGTCGGTGACAAAGATATGGAGCTGTTAAGTTTAGTTACACTTAAGAATTATAAGATTGCATAATTGGCCATTTGGTTGTGATAATTTATTAGAAAGTAACTGTAAGCGGATTGCTGCTAATTTGAACTAGACCATAGCTCAACCTGTATGCTCACTATTTTGCAATGTGGAGTTTATGTGTTAGGTCCAGCTCACCCACCAAAAGGTGTATAAATTTAGTTTGATTTGACATAGAGGTCTAATGTGGTCTGGTTTTCTCTACCATGTGTTCAGATATTTAAGATATAGAGTAGATAGGATCTAAAATTTCAATTTGGTTTGTATTCATAGGTTACTGCCATTGATGAGACATGATTGAAATCATACCTAATTGTGAAAACACACAATTTGACTCTAGAAAGGGGAATTTCAAGGTGGATCTTTTTTTAAAATTGAAGATGATTGAGTTCAACTAATTGTTAGAAGATCACACAATGTGACTAGAAGGAGTTAGGTGTGTAGAATAGTTTCATCTAGCAACACATGCTATAGAAGGGCCTTTCTTTCTATGAGGGGTAAGATGAGGTTTTATTTTTGTGGAAAGGAGAAACACCAGTTTTTCTGGAAAGAGCAACCCATTAACCAAATGCTTTGGTAAACAAGGGAGATAAGGAATGAGAGTGTGTGGGGACTGACATCGCAAATATCAGCACGTTAGTTTGTTGATATGAGAGTTTAGAGCTAGGTGAGATAGCTCGAGACCAAAGATTTCACGGGCAATCGAGTATTTGGTTAGACGGTCATAACAGTCAATCTTTCGGACCCACTGTAGAGGCACCCACCAGTGGAAGATAGACTTCGTTCCTGGATGCTAACTAAGGTTTTGTCCCCTCACATTGCAACATGCGAACGAGGACGCGTTGTGGTTCACCTGCTATCCCTCTCCATGTAATCCCATGTATATCACCGCCCTGCTACGCGCAAGCTTTATCCTGGAGACTACGCTTAGTACGGCACTCATGAGAGACGAGATACCCGCATCTTTCACGATATTATGTGCCCAATATTATGACAGCCCTTGCCTATACGTAACTTAGACTCTCCCACCGCGAAGCGCGCTCCTATATTACGATATCGCCCTCCCGCTTTACTGCTTCCACCGAGTACCCTACAGGCCTCAGCGATCAGCTACGAGTACCCATCTCTCTTACCGTAACTCCTTAATTCCGGGCTTCTCGACAGTAGAGAGTACCGCCCTCTTTGTCCTTCTTATACTTTTCCCTTAATCCTCCCATCAATTCCCAGTAAGTACCCTATCTCAGCTCTCTCGACATTGAGACAGAGGGATTCTATACTAGCTTTGATTTAAATTATAAATGTTTCTCGATTAGCGAAAACTTCTAGGTTGTCGAAAATACAGCGATGATTGGCAGGATAAATTGTGCATGATTTTGAATCCGAAGTCATTTGAGGGAAGCGAAAAATATCAATTGAAGTTTGCCTTAAGTGCTTTGAGGTTAAAACCCCATTTTATTTTTTCCATAGATATGAGAGCTTCATTTTTTTTTCTATTTTATTGTGAGTGATCTTATCCTGGCATCGTGGGTGTAGTTTGAAGTTACTACTTTATACAGCAGGTGGTATCTACGTGGATACCTTCAAAACCAGATATTTAACTGCAAGTTATTGCACTCGTGTCCCTCTAATGAAATGTTACAGTGGACCCCAGCAATACTTCTTGGTTACTACTGTTAGCAAATCTCCTGATAATTTAATGAGGGCCTTAGGATTCTCTAAGTTCAATTGAGAGAATCTCTACAAGTGGAACCCAAGAGGTTGCACGTGGCTCTTGTGACAAACCCTTAAACAATGGGTAAGGTGCACCCACTAGGGTGAAAAACTGTTTAGAGTTTTTTAATATTAAAAACAGTTTTTATTTAAAAAAAGAATACTTAATATTAAAAAAAAAAAACAAGGATGGGTGAGTGAACCCTAAGGGTGGATGAACCTTACCCCTAGTTAAGGGGTGGGCAAGAGACACGTAGGACGACCTTAGTGTTCCAACTTGAGAGAAATTCTCTCAAGTTGAACTTGAGGAGACCATGGCCTTTAAGGAGACCCCCCTTTCCATATCA
>CM026569.1:2656728-2761274 GCA_015143295.1 Tetracentron sinense
GGGACTGCAAACAGAGTCTTCTTCTTCTCGTCATGCTGGGTTCCTGTCTCAGAAGAAGAAGAGGAAGAAATCGGCCGCACAGATCCTCTGCCGTGTTAGAAAGTCCAAGGACTGCCTCCCCCCGTCCTGAGCAGCACTGCCTCGTTGCCACCTCCGTCGAGAAAAATCATCCACAACGGGAACGAAGGTCCTCCGAGCCGAAACGGAGAGACTCCCCACAAGGCCGAGTTTGAGGCCAGAAAGAAAAGAAAGAAGAAAAAATGTCGGGAGATAGCGAGGACGATTCCCCATCCTCCTTCTCTGACATGTTAGGGACTCCAACGTCACAACGGAGTATCGAGTAAGTCAGCACAAGTCTCGTTGCTACCCAAACGACGATGCCAACGCGGACTTGGGTACAGCCATGTCTTCGCCCTTCTACAAAGAGGCGATGCCCCGGGTTCACTTCCCTTCGGGGTGCCGCCCATCAGTATGAGACAGATTGGTCGCCTAACTTTCTCGGGGCGGGAGGCCACCGTAAAACGGATTCTGTGCCAGACATCGGAAAAAGGCTGCTCGGCACGACCCATTCCATGAGGTCCCAAGGAATCGCAGATGAGACAAGATTGTCCGCTGAGGTGAACCTATGTACTGCCAGTCCGTGCCTCGTGATTCTCTTCCGCTTTACTTCGTGTCGTCCTATTTACTGGCATGCTGATATTCATTTTCCAGTCGAAAGTCCCGTCCAGGGTTGAATGGAGTAGTAACTATCACTACATCATCTTAGGACTCCATAAAAATACTGGAGGAGGGCCAGACACTGGAATGAACTCTGCAGAGGACAGACTCAAGATTGAATTTGACCTGTCGCAAGCCCGTGCTGCAGTAGTGCGGATAGAAGAAAAGTTCGTTGCAACCGTCAAGGGACAAGAAAAGGTAGAAGGGGAAGCTCGAGCGGCAAAAGAGAGAGAAGAGAAGGCTAAGCAGCAGGTGGAGGCTGCCGTTCTGCGTATCAGTGAGCTAGAGAGCATATCTCAGACACTGGGAAGGCAGCTCGAGGAGGCTGAAACAGCAAGAGCAGCTCTGACGGCGGAGCTTGCAGAGGCCAAGACAGCGGAAGAGGCTGTGGAGAAGGCTGTTACAGCTAAGCTTCAGAATCACTATCAAACGCAACTGGACAGTCTCCTGGAGGAAGACAAAGCTGAGACTGAGAGAGAGTTGATGAACATGCTTCGTCAACAAGGTCGGCTCAAAGAAGACGATGATAAGGAGGTGACCACCTTTTCCGAGCTCCAGAGCGACGATGTCATCGAGCTCGACAACGAGCCCGAGGTCGAAGGAACTGAACAACCACACCCCTTCGAAGGTCCCACGCCCCTCCCTACTGCTGAACTACCTCCGGAGTCCATTGCACCCGAAGTGCCCGCTCCTCTTGATGTACCTGCCACTGTTGCTTCTTCTTCTACCGTTGTGCCTCTAGAGATGGCTACTGATGTTGACCTCCCTTCTGCCTGAGTCTGTTTTTCTTCTATATGTTTGATAAGTTGATAACTCTACACCTTTCTTTCTCCCCGGTGATGGGGTTTCTGTACTTGACCCAGCAATGGGTGTTTTATGGAATGACATCTCTTTTTCTATCTTCTCTTTTTATTCCTCTTTCTCTTCTATGTACATCGTCTACACAGCGTTTCAGGATCTCACATAATAATGCACACACTGAAAACTTTTGTAAGTATTAATACGTTTTAACAAGACAACAGAAGCTAACACACAACGGATGATGGCACAGTAAGTACACCCAACAATCCACTTGAATCATGCTCACAACAGAAATAGAAAATTGACATAGATATAACATCGTGTAACACATTGTGAATGCAATCTAACAAATAAAATCTCATATAACTCGTGTTCGAGATACTTTGCTCAGAGGATGTCATTAGGATAAGTCACTGGTTTGCTCAGATGACACCCTTAGGATAAGCCACTTGTATCCCGTTATGAGTACTCTGTTAGACTGAGATTTTATTTGAGTTTGCAGAACATTCACAATATCACACTCATCATTTGGACACCGCATTGGCACAAAATTCTGACATACTGTTATACGGTGATGCAAACAAACACAAAGGCATAAGCTCAATAACTCACATATATATCTCAAACTTCTATTGAAAGAATTGCTTTAAATTCATTATATTCCAGGATTTTTGGATGAGATTACCTTGTAGATCTTTCAAGTAGCACACACCAGGACTTCCCAATCGTTCTACAATATAAGGTCCTTCCCAGTTAGGTCCCAACTTGCCACTGTTCAACTCTCTTGTATTCTGGAATACTTTTCGGAGAACGAGATCTCCGACTTGAAGGATCCTTCGTTGTACTTTTTGATTATATGTCTTCCTTAATTGTTGCTGATATCTTTTCATCTGAATGCTGGCATCCTCTCGTTTCTCCTCTAATAAGTCGAGGTGAATGGCCATGAGCTTGACGTTCTTTTCTTTCTCTCCATCCTTCTTGTTGCTGTGCCAAGAACGTATGGTGGGCAAGCTAATCTCAGTAGAAATGACAGCTTACATGCCGTATGCTAAGGAGAAAGGTGTTTTGTTCGTAGGACCTCTTGGCGTTGTTCAGTATCCCCACAACACGTTATGCAACTCGGTGGTCCACTTTCCCTTCGAATCTTCCAATCTTCTTTTTAAGGCATTCATTATATTTTTATTTGCCGCTTCGGCCAATCCATTCCCTTGAGGGTAATACGGTGATGAGAAAATATGTTTGATCTTCAGCTCCTTACAAAATTCTGCAATAACACGCCCCGAGAACTGTTTTCCGTTGTCAATGATAATGGACTGCGGTATGTCAAACCTGCAGACAATATGCTCCCACATAAACTTCTTCACCTCTTGCTCTCTTATACGAGCAAGCGGAACAGCCTCAATCCAGCGAGAGAAGTAATCAGTTGCTACAAGGAGAAAGATGAGATTCCGGGGAGCTTTAGGAAATGGTCCTACAATATCAAGCCCCCATCGTGCAAAAGGCCAAGGCTGAGATACCGTACTAAGCTCTTGAGCTGGAGCATGGATAAAACGAGCGTATCGTTGACATTGACCACACTTCTTTACATATTTCTGAGCATCAGCTTGCATATAAGGCCAGAAATAACCTTGCCCCAGAGCTCAGTGAGCTATTGTTCTTCCTCCTGAATGTATGCCACAAATGCCTTCATGAAGTTCAGAAGAATCCTCTCGACATCCGCTGGGTGAACACACTTCAGCAAAGGTCCCCCAAAAGACTTCTTGTATAACTCTCCTTGCACCAAGACATAACGTGGTGCCTTGAATTGGATACGCCTTGATTCCTTCATATTGATAGGGAGAACCCCATATTTTAAGTACGCCGTTAAACCTGTCATCCAACTAGGAACATAATTAATAAAACATACCTCCCGTTGCAGCTGTAACTCGATTGAGGAGTATTCTTTGTACTCCATAAGAATAGCTCTGGGCTCATCAGATTGTAACATAGAGGCAAGGTAAGCCAAAGCATCTGCATGCCTGTTGTCATCTCTTCGAACATGTTTAATTTCAAAGAATTAGAGTCCCGACCAATATACCATATATATTTATATAATATACTAAAAATAATAGTAGTTACCCTTTTAAACTTAAGTATCAAAATGTTTCTTTTTAGACTTTGTATAATAATTTTTTTTTAATCTTTATGACATGTATCTTTTTATAATTCAAAAACTTATTTTTTAAAAAAGAAAAAATATATGATAATCATTATATAAGCCTGAGCCCATGTTTTGGTTGGGCTAGAGCAGGATTCCTTTTGGCCCTATAGGGCTTGGGTTTAATAGTTTGAGCAGTGTTTAGCGGACCTTGGGTCTCCTGCTTAACTTACCGCCATGTCTTCGTGTCCATTTTAATACCCCTTTAATCTAGGTTAAGCTTAACTAAATTAAATTTAAGATTTTTTTTTTCTTTCTAAAAACCAAGTTTGGATTGCTGAACCCTTAGGGTGATTGAATCTTAACAAAAGTTGGTGAGTGTTAAAAGGTATGGTGTGGACAAATGAGGACGGGTCATTTCCTTACATAATGTAAACCGCCGGTAAGTTAAGCATTTTCCTAATATTTTTCACTTAAGGTTTAGTCTCAACAGCCCATAGCCCTACCTGAGCCAGGGCCATTGAAGGCCCTAATAAAAAGGATGATGAATGGTATATGTGTAGAAAAAATGGCTTGAATATGAAAAATCTAGAGTGAGTGATCAATCGACTAGCCGATCGATGGCAATAGCGATTGATCGGCCACTATGTGGCGGATCAATCGGTGGCGTGGTGTTTTGAATTCCGGAAAAGTCATTATGTCGGTTTTGGAGACTTTTTTCTTTTGGAAAACTCCTATTTTGTTAGATATGTGTTCCCTCTTTGTTTGGAGTCTCTTTTGGCTATAAAAGAGAGGCTTAGGGATTAGGGTTAATAGGCTGAAGTGTAAGCAAGCAATGTAAGGTTGTCATAACTAGGGTTTGGGCTGAGAGAACAAAAAGACTTTTGTGAGAGAGAGCATCGTGGGCTTTACTTGGGTTTGATCTTTGTTGTGGGTTCTTCTCTTTTGTCTGTAATCTTCTTTTGGATCAGTGAAGTTGCTTTGAGTGCTTTCACCATAGACATACGCATTTAGGCCGAACTACGTAAATCTTGATTTTTGGTGTGTGTTCTTATTTGCTATTATTATTTCTCCATTGATATTGAATCTATCCTAAGGAGTTTCCATACAAAAAATTGGTATCAGAGTTCTTGGTTTAAAATGACAACAAAGACTTCGGGTTCCAAATTCAAAGAGAAGAAATTTAATGGAAGTAAAAATTTTGGATTATGGCAAATAAAGGTTCATGACTTGTTGAACCAACAAGGCTTGTACAAAGTATTGTAGGGAAATGGTAAGAAGCCCAAAAATCTGAATGATGAAGATTGGGAAGACTTTGATTTAAAGGTGATGAGTGTGATCTGTCTATGCTTACCAGATGAGGTATTATACAACATTCTTGAAGAGGAGACGGCTTCAGGACTTTTGTTGAAGTTAGAGAGCCTTTACATGATGAAATCACTCACTAATTGGTTATACTTGAAGCAAAAGTTTTATACACTCAAGATGGTAGAAGATATGACAATTTCTGACCATCTTAGTGAATTTAATAAGATTATTGCTCAATTAACGAGTATTGGTGTGAACTTAATGAAGAGGACAAAGCCCTAATCCTTGTTACTTCCCTATCTCCTTCAGTTGAGCACCTTGCTAAGACATTGCTCTAAGCGAAGGAGGACATTAGTTTGGAAGATGTTATGTCGCTTTCCTCTCTAATGATTGAGAAAGAATACGCAAAGTAGTGAAAGTAATGAACAGACTTTAACAATGGAGGGGAAGACAAAGGGTAACGGGCCTAGAAAAGGGTCCAAAAAATTCAAGAATGTTGAGTGCTGCCACTGCCATAAGAAAAAGCATATAGCTCGACATTGCTGTTTAAAGAAAAGTGAGGAGGAAAAAAAATCCTCTAGTACAATCAATTTAGCTGGTGAAGATTCTAAGGATTCAGACGGTGATGTCATGGTTCTTTCGGTTACTACAACTAAGGGTTGGTCTAAGGACAAGTGGATTCTTAATTCTGGTTGTTCCCATCATATATGAACAAATAGAGACTGGTTTGCTACCTACAACATGGTGGAAGGCAATATTGTCTTAATGGGTGATAATACACCCTGCAAAATTCTTGGAATATGGACAATCAATATAAGAATGCACAATGGTGTAGTGAGGACATTGACAGCAGTGAAGCATGTCCCAAATCTGATCTCTTTAAGCACTTTAGACTCTTGAGGGTACAACTTCTATGCACAAGGTAGAGTGATATAGGTTCGAAAGGGGGCTTCAATTATGATAACAGACAGAAGAAGAAATTTTTATGTGTTGCAGGGTAACACAGTTTCTGGTGGAACATCTAAGGCAAAGAAAGCTCATGTTGTTCCTAATTCTAGCTCGACAAAGGAGGCTCGAGCTTTGACAAACAAACAGGGTTTGCATTCGGATATAAAGGTTACTGAATATATGACATTCAGCTTTGACAATGATTCCACATCTTTCGTAGTAGGGTGAAAGAATTTGGGTGGAGAAGTTTTAAAGACGCTTAGACTTATCCAAGTTTGGCAAGGTGGAGCTTTGCACTCGGTTTTGGATTATGTTGGTGAAAGCGAGATGACACATCAAAAGATGTTCGCAGGACTCTCACCATGGTGGAGAATTATAGAAAAAATGGCTCGAATATGAAAAATCTGGAGTGAGTGATCGATCGGCCATATAGTGGCTAATCGATTGGTGGCTATAGCGATCGATCGGCCACTATGTGGCGGATCGATTGGTGGTGTGGTGTTTTGAATTCTGGAAAAGTCATTATTTTGGTTTTGGAAATTTTATTATTTTGAGAAACACATATTTTGTTAGAGATTTGTTTCCTCTTTGTTTTGGGGTCTCTTTTGGCTATAAAAGAGAGGCTTGGGGATTAGGGTTATTAGGCTAACGTGTAAGCAAACATTGTAAGATACCCTGATGTGCACTTTCTAACTTTCTAGATCGAGTCAAGGCATCCTCCATAATCTGAATATCTGATCACTTCTAGATGTTCCAATCATCTGTACGTAAGCATGTAATCTTTTGTACCTTGTAGATAGCATATCACTTTCTTTGCAGCTCTTCAGTGATCCATGTCTGGATTACTTTGATAACTGCCTAACATTCCAATTGCAAATCCGATGTCTGGTCTTGTACTGACTTGAGCATACATCAGACTCCCTACTACAGATGCATAAGGAATGGTTTTCATCTATTCCTGCTATAGGTCATTTCTTGGACTTTGGTTGAGACTGAATTTATCACCCTTAACAATAGGTGCCACACTAGGTGAACAGTCATTCATCTGAAATCTTTCTAGAACTTTGTTAATGTAGGCCTTTTAAGAAAATCCAAGTATCACTCGGGATCTATTTCTATGAATCTCTATGTCAATGACAAAATAAGCTTCACCCATATTCTCCATATCAAAGTTCTGTATCAAATATTGTTTCACCTTATGTAGCAAGCCCAAATCACCACTGGTAAGCAGAATATCATCCACATAAAGGATTAAGAAAATAAATTTTCTCTCACTAATCTTCAGGTATATACATTGATAGATGACATTCTCCGTAAAACCAAATGAAGAAATTATGTCGTGAAATTTAAAATATCATTAGTGTGAAGCCTATTTTAGTCCATATATGGATTTCCTAAGTCTACAAACCAAGTGACTTTCCTTATTTGAGAAAAATCCTTTAGGTTGACTCATGTATACCTCTTCCTTTAAATCTCCATTAAGGAAAGTTGTCTTCACATCCATTTGATGTAGCTCTAAATCAAAATGAGCTACTAATACTATGATTATCCTAAGTGAGTCCTTCTTATAAACTTGAGAGAATATCTCATGGTAATCAATACATTCTTTCTGAGTGAATCCTTTGTCTACAAGTCGGGCTTTATAACGTTCTATATTGCTTAATGAGTCTAATTTGGTTTTATAGACCAATTTACAACCATACTTTTGGCTTCTTTAGGCAATTCAACTAAATCTCATACATTATTTCTAGCCATTGAATCCAAATCATCTAACATGGCATCATACCATAAGTTAGAATTTTTTCCACTCATGACTTGTGAAAACGAGATTGGATCTTCCTTAATTCCAATGTCATTGTCAAACTCTTGTCGGTACACAACATAATCAGAAGAAATTGTTGATTTCTTTATTTTGAAGATTTTCTTAATCCTATTTGTGCATCTACATTTGGTGGTATTTGAACAGAATGTTCAATGACAACTTGGTCCTCTTGGGATAGCATATTCTGATTTAACTATTCTTCCATAATGACATCCTGTGGTGGATTGTCTTGAAGTGCAATTAATAAATCCATATTTACTGATGTGGTAACTGGAACATGTATTTCCTCAAAATTTAAGCTTCGAGTGTGCTCAATCCCACTGATGTCATTATCCTCAAGAAATCTAGTTTTTTCTTGCTTCAACAATATTGGGTGTATGGGAAGGACAATAGAATTTGAATCCCTTGGACCTATCTGCATAGCTAATGAAGTAGACAATGACTTTTTTTAAGTCCACATTTTTTATCTTTTGGATTATATACCCTATCTCAACTTGACAACCCCATATGTGTAAATGTCCTAAACTTGGTTTCTAACCAGTCCATAACTCGAAAGAAGTTTTAGGAATTGCCTTAGTAGGAATCTTATTTAGGATGTACACAGCGGTTTTTAATTCCTCACTCCATAGAGATAATGGGAGAGAGGACTTATAACTAATCATATTCCTCACCATGTCCATTAGCGTACGATTCTTCTTTTGGCTACACCATTTTGTTGTGATGAACCTAGCATTATGTATTGTGCAGCAATGCCTTCTTCCTAAAGAAAAATCACAAATGGACCTGGTCGTTGTCCTGTACCCATTTACCTACCATAATACTCTCCACCTCTATCTAATCACACAATTATATTAACTTTTCTTTCTGTATCTCCACTTTAGCTTTATGAGTTTTGAAGACATCTAATGTCTCACTTTTCTCAAATAGCAGATAGAGATACATAAATCGCGTACAATAATCTATAAATGAGTTGAAGTATCTTTGACCATTCAAACATGGAGTTGAAAACAGTCGACATATGTCAGTGTGTATGAATTCTAAAATTTCTGAACTCCGCCTGACACCTTTCTTGGTTTTGTTGGTCAGCTTTCTATTTAGCAGTTCACACAAATACCAACATCATAAAAATCAAGAGTCTCAAGGACTCCATCATTTATTAATCTTCTAATTCTCTCTATGGATATGTGTCCTAATCTCCTGCGCTAAAGCATGAAGGATTTTTGATTTATAACGTTGGTTTCCTTTGGTTGAGCAAACTCTGCATGATATAGGTAATATGAATTGTAGAGTCAAGAGTCAATCCACCAAGCATTATGAAAAACATTAGCCATATTAGATTCATAACACATTATGGAAATGAGAATACGTTTCTTCTCGAGCCAAACTTTGTATTTGGGGCATTCTTTCTTGATGTGTCTTTTCTTTTTACAGAAGAAGCATTTGTCCTTATTATGAAGTTGACTAGTTGACTCCTTATTGTTCTTCTTAAAATGAACATGTTTTCCCATTCTTGCACGTCCATTTTCATGAGTTGCTAGATGGGCACTTTCTAGTTTCTCCTACTTCAATCTCCCTTATTCTTGAACACACATGGTCAGTACTAAATGTACAAGAAATGATTGAGAATGTAGCCTCTAGAGATTTCAATTGAGCCACTATACCCCTCATTTTCATAATGTGTTCACATACACTTTTGTTACTGATAAGCTTTATGGATGATAATTTTTTTATTAGGGAGCTGGCTAGTGCCTTTTTAGAAGTCATATACTGTTGTTCAACAACATTAATGAATTCCTTTGCCTTAGTGCATTTTGGGATAGAACCCCGAATGCCATTCCAACATGGGATTTAATGAGCATTAAACGTAAGCAATTAGATCGCTCCCACCGCTCATATAATCCCCTTTCAACGGGTGAACTTGATTCCGTAGGCATGGGTGGTTCATACATACGGAGTTCCATATCTAAATCCATGCACTCTAATGTAAGGAGAATTTTCTCCTTCCAGTCCAAGAAATTTTCACCAGTCAGTATTGGTGTAACGACCCCAAATCCTACCTTCAGCAAAATAGGACTTTGGAATCGTTACATTACTTAAACCTGCTTAAAATCCATGCATATAAGGCATACTACACGAGTCTCCAAAAATGAGGATAGTAAAATTTCGATATATTTATATAACCAAGTCATCCTGCTCAAGTCAATGCTCAACATAACCACCCACAATAAACAATAGTCTAATATCCAACTGTAAAGTAATCTAATGAGCAACATCATCTAAAAGTCTATTACAATTCTCTAAACAAAACAAAACATGAACTTGTAGGTGTAACCATCCAAGCCCCTGACTCCCTCCTCGGAAGGCTCACCTTCTCCTCCTTCCTTTACGTAAGTCTTTTCAATCCACGGCTCCGCCGTGTGTCCCTGCTCTAAATCTGCCAAGACAAAATCCGGCTGAGTACAAAAGTACTCGGTATATATAAAATCCAACCAACAACATAGTATACCTGCACTTAATTAGAACCATATCCAATAGCATAATAATATATTCAGAGTGCGGAAGTACATGTGCTCATATACTTCACATCATCACCTTGACTCGTGTACTTGTTAGAACCTAGACTTAGAAGACGACATACTTATGAGATGCTTATGGTTATGAGACCAAGTGCTTGTGAGATGCTTATGCTTATGCACTTATTCAGATCATAAAATTTTTCAGATCCCTCAATGGGCTTATTCAGAATGTCATACGTATGTCATGCTTATGCTTATGAGTCTTGAGCAGCTTATTCAGAACATGCACTTATTCAGATCCCTCATTGAGCTTATTCAGAATGACAGGCGTATGCAATGCTTATGCTTGTGGTCCACATGTGTGACTTGTGAAACTCTTATCTTAACATACATGTGCATCTGTGCTTAAGTGTCGAAATTAACATTCGAGTTGGTAATTGCTTAGGTTCCGATTTCCCACCATGGAAACTCCATTATATTGTCACATACCAAATAGTTAGAGAATTTCCGGTTTGAGAGATTTTCCTCTAAGTTCTTACCTTCCCAAATATCAATTTTCATACAAGTAATTAGGCATAATTTAACAAACAATCACATATACATATCTTATCATGATTCTTAGTATAATTTATAATCAATTTCCTGCCATTCCATAGTATCCTATTCATATTTATCCACTCAAGCATTTCAACAAATACCTTGGGTATGTAACTTATGAATACATTGCCCTTTCCTATTTCCAATATCTCACCATACCATAATCCATCCATACAACCCAAAAATAATCTACATCCATACATTCATCTCATCCTCCATAGTATTTCTCATTCTCCATACATTCCATCCACATTATTAAGTCATATTTCCATCCATAATAACTTACTTCATACAAAATTGGAGAAAAATACATCTAATCATCTATTTCTATCATATTTATCATATTAACATTCACAAAACATTATAATAGAGTTGATTTGGATAGTATATCGACCTTAGGGATCCTTCCCTTGAATTCAAATCGCTCCCAAGGTGATTTGGGGAAGCTTTAAAGAAGATCTCCAACCTCTCTTTGCAATCTCCTAGCAATCTCCTTCTTCTCCGAACAATCTCTTCCTCAAAATCCTAGGTTTTCTCTCCCTTTTGCCAAATTAGGTTTAGAATAGGTTGAGATACTCTAAAACTTCAAATAGGACCCCTATAGTCCACATGGGTTAAAAACCCTAAAAAAAGGCAATTTCGGACTTTTTAAAGCTACAGACGTGCGCACCGATCGATCGGAAAAACCTCGGGTTCAGGCCGATCGATCGAGCCGCCAGGCCAATCGATCGGATCTTCAGGCAAAATTGGGAAATTTTTGATAGAAACCCGCTTTGGTAATTGGCCCGTAACTTTTGACTCGGATATTGAATTTTGATGATTCAACTTGCGTTGGACTCATCTTTTGAAGGAAAACAACTTTCATGTTTTATGAAACTCCTAATTCTAAGTTTTAAATGATCTTAATGGACCCACAAGTGGACTGATTTGCAATTTCAGCAGATAAAACATCGGAAAACCCACTTTTGACTTAGCTTAGACTAAAAATATGGAAAAACATTAAACACGAACCTCAAAGAGGTTTCTAATACCTTTCTAATGGTTCAACAATCACTCGATTCCGATAAGAGGTGACAAAACTAGAGTTTCCTAAAGTTGAGGGATGTTAAGACATTCCTCTTTTATTTTCATACTCCATCTACCTAGATTCCAACCCCTACTCCCATCTCATGACTCAACCCCCCATATGTTTTAACCCACATAGGTGATCAACGAACACACACTAACATGCACGAGAGGCCTCGACTTCCATATGCCTTGCACACTAGCACTAACCACATGACTCCCGGAGTTCTACATACACACTTAGAGTGTTTTAAACTCTATGATCTTAGATATTTAGAGTACTCAAATCCTCTTGGTTTAGACTTAATATAAACCTATATCAAACCATCATTTCATTAAGAAACACTCAAGACTATAGATAGAGGCCTTGACATCTATAAATACTATTCACTTAACACATAGAGTATGTGTTATACTCTTTGCTAGCTTCCCAAAAAAGAAACACCTCACACCCCTGGACTCATTCACTAAACCCACAACAAACTCGGGTCATGAGAAAACCCCTAAGATAACCAGTTATGCAAGAACTCACACATGAAGACACCTTAAAGACTAAAATACCCTTGATAAACTAGGCAATGACATGAAAAGATTCAAGTCTCTACAATTAGGACACGAAATGATTCATTAGACATAAGGATAGATGGAATAGTTGCATAATTTAAATAAATATATTTACTAAATGCTATGAATGCATATCTATAATTCAGAATAAAAACTCATGCTCATAATTTTGATTGCAAAACAGTGCATCATTGTAACCATCCTATGGGCAAATATTGCAATACGCTATTGATTTGCTCGATAACCTTATAATGTAGCTAATAGATTTATGACATCAACGTGGAGATATATCATTACCTGTGGGCATTTGCAAAATATCTCTAGATTGATATCTAATTCATTCCCTCATTCTAATTAATTCATGAAGTATAAATCTTCCTTGTCGGGCCGAGATATCACCTTTCATGAGTTATTCATAATATTTTGATGTCACTGCACCAATGTGATCAAATGCATTCAATATATAATTTAAATCACAATAAATTATATGACTTAAAGATGTCGTGGCTGCTCTATAAGTCATAAATTTATCATCTTTATAATAGCATCAAAATCTGCATATGAATCTATCCTAAAATTCATTACCATTAACGATTCCAAATATATAAGCTAAATTAATATAATAGCATAAAAAATTAGCGTATGAATTAATCATATAAAATTCATGTACAATGTGAAGGATTCCAAATATATGTTAAATTATTAATTTGATACCCAAAGAAAATTTGTAACAAATTTTGCATGCAAATTAACTAACACATGCTAGTCTATGTTCATGTGCAAGCAAAATGAAGGTTTATATTGAGTTCATTAGTTTACTTTATAGATCCTACAATGGGTCCCCGGATCCTTAAGCCTTCTTAGTTAGAATAGGATTAAAATTCTGATGTGCAGAATTTTGAAATGGCATAAATAAGAGTGCAAAATTTCTGGTATGCATAATTCTGCAATTGCAGAATTTCTAGATAAACAATGTTTAAATAAGAATATGGCCCAAAATTAGAAATAGGTTGCAAGGAGGAAAGATCTAAATATCCCCATACTATCTAGGGACATATCACAATTCTTGATTTAATTTAATAATCTATTGCATGCATCATCTACATGATATGCAAGAAGTTTGTGCATGATAAAAACAAACCAAACACCACAATCTTAAGGGTGCTCTAATACCACATGTAAGCATTAAATATAATGTAAAGAGATCTTACCTCCGGTCATGATGATTAGATTTGATGTCGTCTTTATCTTTTGGGATCACCCTCTTATTGAAAATACGGAATACTAATTAACTAGCAAGGAGCCCATGCGATGCACGGAACACAATAATAATAATAATAATAATAATAATAATAATAATAATATTATTATTATTATTATTATTATTATTATTATGGTAAAATTATATTATTCACTGTCATTGTTTATTATTTATTAACTTATAAAGAATAATGTATAAAATTTGGTTCTACTACCAGACCAATGTATTTTTTGGGTCCACTCCTACCATTCTCTATTGTTGGAGGAAAAACTTACATGTACTAATTACTCTCCATAGGTTGCCTAGTCCAATAAGATGGCTAATTATTTTGAGCAAAATTTACTCCAATATACTGAAATGTTATATGCAAAAAATATATCGAGCAATTTAGAAAATCATTACCCAATATGTTAAGTCGGTAAAGCCCGTTCAACACTGGCTGATATAATATTCGTAACTAACTTGCTAACTTAGACAAAAGAATAAGAATAGAAAAATATTAAGCACAATCCTTAGACCAAATTCTGGGTATGCATGAATTTGATTCTACGACCTATCAATAATAACTGAAGGTGCGAATGTATTTTAGCAACTTAAATAATTATATTTTCAGCGTGCTAGTACATCAAGTCGTGTGTGTTTGACCTTTAAAAAAAAAACAGTCATGGTATCTAACTATTTGATAAAATATATAATAACTTATTTCCCATCACTTCTAGTGAGAGGGATTAGGGATTTGTTAAAAAAAATAGGATTTAGGGTTAAGGATAACCAATTGAAATGTATTTGTTGATTAGTGATCTGTAATTTCGGGCAGGTCAAGAAAATGGGTGTGGGACGAATATAGGGTTCGTAGAGATATAGTGGAAATAGAAAATTCAATTAAGAAGACTTAAAGAAGATCGAAGAAGAAAAAAAAAGTGAATTGGAAGCACCTAATTCACACCGCCAAAAAAAAAAAAAAAATTGGAAGCCCTTAATGCTTCAGTAATGAATGCGTGGAAGCACATGACCAACTAACCTTAAATTTAATTATCCATGCTTCCTGACAGTAACGTGAGACAACAATGAGAAGCAATAAGAAAGCAGACTATAATCTCTGGCCAAATGTTTATACAGATGATCACTTACAGTATTTTCCCATTTTCCCGGTTGGTAATAGAACAGACTGACCAGTCTCGGTACACTTCTACCAAATGACTGATGGAGATTGGAATCTAAAGTGTAAACTTACCCGTTGTCTTGACTGGCCGGGTGTAACTCACCCAAAAAAGGAAACCCGTGGAGGGCAGGGAAATGATCTGAAAAACATGCAAATATGTGATTCTGAAATGAATTACCGCAATAGTCCCAAATGCATAGTCAATTTTTTTTTAAAAAAATGATTCTATCCATAACCATTGATACCATAGTAACTTTGGGAAATGCTACTGAGAACCCTTTAGGGTCGAGACCACCGAGACCGTGCTCTAAGAGCACGGGATTTCAGGTGGGGCCTACCATGTGAAATGAGTCCCACTTGAATCCATGGTCTTGGTGGTTTCGGCCCTAAAAGGGTCTCAGTAGCAAAGTCCTAACACAAAATATAGGCCAACAAAACTGAATCGCAGATGTATGGGAGAATTAACTGGTGATGCAATGATCTCTTCATAATCGTAATCAGTGGAAGCATTCTCAAGGGATTGGACTTTAGGGACTCTTGAGAGCCGTCGATTTGTGCAACGATTCTACCCAATTCGTGCACAACTTTAACCTCAACCATTAGATGCATAGAGAGATACTATATGAAGAAGAAGATACCTTTCAAAAGAAGAAATAATACAGATCGAGAGGAAAAGAAATATATGGAGATAGGCCGTTGCGATTTTCCGAAGCACGAAATAGATGGGACTCTCCAAAGAGTTACAACTTCAAATTCTGAAACTGCAATCCAATTGCCTACCAAGCCTAAAATCTCTCACCCTATCTCATTCTCCTTAAATCGCTCACCAACCGTCACATCTCCAAATTGGAGAGATGCACCCTACCCTTTAAGTAGAGAGGAATGAAGGATTGAAACACTTAGTTAGTTAGACGTTCTTGAACATTTGCACTGTCTCAGTACAAACACAAAAGAGCACACTGCAACCGCAACGTTTTGCCAAATATATAAACACACTAGCAGAGACCCCGTGCGATGCACGGGTAAAAATTTAAGAATATCTAATATTAAATAATATTATTTAATTATTTAAATATTAAGTAATATATTTTAATAATATAATGTTTTTATTTGATATTATATTTTGTATTAATTAATTGACTTTATAATAATAATTTATTATTATTTTAATAAAAAATTATAAATTTCTTAGTATTAAACTTAAATTAATACACCCAAGAGTTGGAGATAATAGAGAACTCTACAATAGTGGAAATAGAGAGGTATCTAGGATGAGATAGTGGATCCCAAACCTACATGAGTTGGAGATAAGAGAGGATTCTACAATAGTGGAGATATAGAGGGCTCTAGGACGAGATAGTGGCTTCCAAACTTAAACGGTGGAGACTAAAGAGAAAATCCATGTGTTATCTCTAAAATAGAAGTTATAAGATTGGAGAGATTGGGGTTTGGAAAGCAGAGAGAAAAGTCTTATTTCTTTATATTATAGTATGTATAGATGTGTGGAGAGTCATGAAGACCCCAAAAATTGAAGAGGTGCGTCCCAATCTGAAGCATCAACAAAGTTAAAGTGATGTGTCCCCATAATAATGCCACGTAGGCTGAGTTGCATCCCATTCCCCATGTTATAACTCTGCAAATCTTAATTCCAATAGTTGCAACCCTTCTCATCTAACAAGTGTGTTTTGTGTAATATGTAAAGGAAGAGAGAGAGTTCAAACGAAGGGGAATCGAATCTATGCATTTTGTTTGATACATTGAGATTAAGGTAGAGGAGAAAGAGTTTAAAGGAAGAGGGAGAAGAAACAGACTCAAAATGTGTCTTTGTTGAGAAGGTTCATGAATCCAACAACGGGTGCGTCCTCTCCACTGTAAGTCTGTAACTTCTAACTCTACTGGAAGGACACGTCCCTTCATATGGTCCATTTCTCACAACTTAGCCAAACCCCCTAAAAACCCTCCCTAGAGTTGCTCTGAAATCTTCAATAGGTATGAATAGAAAATAATTCTTTAATCACACTGGTTGGCTCCCTAAAATCGCTCCCGGACCGCCACGTGGACCGCCCAGTCCTTAGCTTTCATTAGTAGTAATTAGAGAGAGATCATCTAATCTAAGCAAAACCCAATGCTTTAGATAGATGGATATACAGGTAACTTGAAAGCTTTTCTAATTAGATTAGGGACCCTCTTTCGTAAACGGCTTTTATATTATTTCTTGATTATAAGATAATTATTTTTTTGAAAGGATGCCACTTTAATAACTAACTCAAAGGGGGGTGTTTTGGGGTTAACCAACAAGTGAGTGATACGGTAATGTGGGCCACACTGTTTCACAATAAACAGTTACAAAGAGAAACCGTAAGTTACAAGCAATTGACTATGATCCCACCTCGCCAAGTTTCAGCTCCTTTAGTTCAACTCAATTTCCACATATATTTGTTTCCAAAATACTTCTAGTTTTAGGGGCAGCGTTTCTGTCAAAATGAACTTTTAAGGAAAAGTATGTTAAAATATGACTTATCATATGGGTTTGTCGCTAGTTGCGAGCTTGGGCTATGGACCCCAATGCAGCCCCTTGGATTTTTTTTCATTGTTACTCTACTGGTTTTTCAGGTGTCCACTCTCAGACTCTTTCTCTCTCCGACCCTCTATCAGCTCTCTGGCCCCTCTCTCCCTCTCCCTCTCAAACCGGTACCCAATTAATGTGTTGAAGGATCCAAGGGCTCTACTTTAGGTTCACAGCCCTCGGCTGTGGACCTGGGTTCATACTATCACGTCCTGAGTGAAAATGGCCAGAATTTGAGCGTATCAGACAGTTTCCGACAATGGTGGACCCCAAGATGCTAAAAGTACTGCTGCTAAAGACTAGATTCTCAATTCCTTTTGTAATCGTGATCTTTCTTGGAAATTTCGACTGGAATGGCATTGTCCCAAGAAAGAAAATTAGTATAAATCTTTCGTTGGATATGGTGGGTAAACTCAACCATCGACAACAGAAGAAAATAGAAAAACCCCACTAGCTCCATGGCTCTCCCAAGATTCTATGGAAATCCAACTCCATTCAATTCCCTTCCAATATCACCAAATCCACACCAAAATCCAGCGAGGGATGGGGAAAGCTCATCGGCCGGAATGGCAGAAATGGAGTCGGTGGTAACTCCTTTAAATTCATCGATCAAGGGTCCATCATACTCCAAAGATACGATTCTGAAGGTGGCAATGTTCTTGGGAGGTATGGCCATCCAATACCAAACAAACCCTCCAGATTATCACCTTCACAAGACTTTTGTATACGCTGCTTACATGTCCTCTCTCTACCTCACTTTGTTCATTTCACTCGGCTTGTTCTTGCACCTCATCTACTCTCCTTCAAGTTCAAGCGAAAAGATTGGGTGGATTCACACGAATCTAATTTTGATTGGATTTGGGTCTTTGTTGATAACTTCCCTTCTTCGGACTTGTATTTTCGTTCCAATGCGTCTTCTTGGGTTTGTTTGCCTCCTCCTCCTGTCTGCCACTGTTGTAATTACCATCTACATGGTAATCGCGTGGAAATATAAAGGATCAGTTCGCACTCATTTTCCAAATTCAGCAAGCCCCTCTTCATCTCGGATGGTACTACTACAAGAGTTAAGCTGCACCGAAACCAAAGATGGGGATGGGAAAAATGTTGAAGGAGATCATGTGAAGGGTGAGAGAGCAAAGGAGGCAAGTGCATTTCAACATGAGCTAGATCAAGTACTTTCGGAATCCGCTCGAGGAAGGAGATAACACCATGCATGATAGAAAGCTTCATGGTTGCACCAAGTTACCTAATTTATGTCGTTTTATTTTCATTGTGTGTGTGATACAATGAGGAATGCTAGCCCCACTCCCCTCCTATTGCTATTGCTCTCCCGTCCTTCCAAGGATTTTGTGTAAGCCAGCTGTGGGTCCCACCACAAAATCATTCTCTTTTCGCCAAAAATAATAGGTGGGGCCAAGAAAATCCTATAAAACGGGTATTCAGCTTTCTTGTAGGGTGGGTTTCACTGTCCTCAACTGTTTATGGTTCTTTTGTTTTTTTCGTGTGACTATATATATATATATATATATATATATATATATATATATATATATATATATGGGACTTTGCTACTCTGACCGCAAGGCCGAGACTACTTCGACCAAATCGAGACCGTGCTTGTGATACATGGATTTCAAAATTTCATTAAATTTATTTTTGAAAATTTGAGATCCGTGCATCCCATGCACGGTCTCGGTGTGGTCTCAACTTTTTGCGATCTCTTTAACATTCCATATATATATATGAGGAGAGTAACTATCAACAAGAGCTCCAGTCGGTCAATCTGACAACCCAAATTTGTCTTGGGAAGGAATATTTATGGAATAAATTCTTGTTAAAAAATACCCTACACTTTTGGTAGTGTCTCTGTTAATAGTTAATACGAATATATACATGAAGAGTATGTGATCATAAGAAGTGTAACGACTTTTTGTTTTTCATAGTCGATATCATTTACTACGTACCTGTCTATTATTACAATTAAGGAGTTTTGTAGCCCATGAGGAAATAAAAAGAAAAAGGTACAAAATTATGCTTTGAGTGCTACGTTGCTTTACGCGCACGAGGAGAGAACTAGAGACGGAAAAAAAAGATAAAGTGGGCCGATGGAGGAGAGAGCGAAGAGAAAGACTAAAAAAACCAAAGAGATGGAGGGGAGAGAGAGAGACAGACAGAAATGGAGATAAAGGAGGGGAGAGAGACATTAATGACTAACAAGTGTATCCCCTCTCATAAAGTACTTTTAAAAATGAGATTAGTTATCTTCTACGTGGCCTCTCGCATTATACTCTAGCAAGGATAAGATTTCTATCATCTACACATTAAAGAAGTTTTAAGGAGCTCCACTTAGATGCAATGAAGGGAAGGAGAGCTCCGCCTCATATTTAAACTCATAGGAGTGCCTTTTAAAGGAAGGAAGTACTTATGAGAGGGGATATGCTTGTAATTCTAAGGAAGTACTTATGAGAGGGGATATGCTTGTAATTCTAACAATGAGGGGAACACTATCTCTTTTTCTGTTTACTTTCCTCTCCCCCCCCCATGGGCAGTAGCACCACTCCTTTCAATCTCCACTACCTCTTTCCTTTTCCCTCGCGCTCTCTCTCTCTCTTCAGCGGCCCTGTATCTTTTTTTTCTTTCTCTCCTGTCTTTCAATTCCGTGCGTAAAGGAGCACTCTAAGTGTAACTTTGAACCTTTTTCGGTTTGTTCTTACCGGGCCACAAACTCCTTCGTAGAATAATTGATAAGAATTTTTCTCCCATTGTTGACTTGGCATGCTAACTTTGACCTGGCTTGACTCTTGAGTGCCCAATGTGTGTGTGTGTGAGAGAGAGAGAGGTGGAAGAGCTCCAGAAGAGGAGAGAAAGTGCTGCCGACATGAGAGAGAAAATGAGGATGTGATTAGGGGCAGGGTGGCCCAAGCCATTTCGAGGCCTAAAGCGAGAATTCTAAATGGATTTTTTTTTCAAATATTATTAAAAAAAAATTAACTATAAATGGGGCCTTTTTAATATTCTAAATGAACCTTTAATTTTTTTTTTAATATTCTAAATGGGGCCTTTTTAATATTATTTTTTTTCTTTTTTTAATGGGGCCTAAAGCAAAGGCTTTGATGGCTTAATGTATGGGCCGGCCCTGATTAGGGGTGGCAATGGGCCAAGATTGGGTAGGGCAAACAGTTCCCAGCCTAATTAAAAATGAAAAAAAAAAATGTTGTTTTTTTAGTTTTTAATAAATTGGATATAATAGGCCAATCAGCCAGGTCAAATCCAATTAGAAGTATAATCTAATGGCCTTGTGCCTAAGAATCTAATTCCAAGCCTGTCTAACCATTTAATCAAGTCGAGGCTCAGCCGGCCTATTGACACTCCTAGGCTAGATGTGAGGGGAATTAAGGAGAGGGAAAAACAGATAAAAAAGGTCGTGAGGAAGAGAGAAAGAAACGGGAAAAAAAGGTAGAAAAAACGAATGCCTTGGCTTGTCCCTGGCGAAGCCAGAAAGGGCTTATCTCGGGTTCCATAGAATAGAGGACAAGTGGTGGAGAAGTCAAAATCATGGGCCCATGATTTTGACTTCTTCACTATAAATAGACATGTCGTGATAAGTGTGTGAGAATAAGGAAGAAATATCAAATGGGGAGAATTCAAAAATCATGGGGAGAAAATAAATGACTTCTCCCCATTTTTAAGCCAGACAATGTATGGAACCCCGAGAGCCCTTTTTGGCTTCGCCAGAGACAATCTGAGGCCAAAACAAGAAAGATGGCCATCAATTGCTTAGACGAATATAGGTTAAACATTACGTACCTTATCCTAATTTAATCACCATGGCCACCAATTACCTAGACGATAGGCCCCACGGACTTTCCTTCTCATAATTATTTTTAAAAATAGGATAAAGCTTCTTACGGCCAAGACTATCGAGACCATGTTCTTATAGAGCAGGATTTTAGGTGGAGCCCACCATGTGAAATGGGCCATACTTGAAATCCTGCTCTCTTAGAACATGATCTCAGTGGTCTCAGCCCTATGAGGGTCTTAGTAGCAAAGTCCTAAAAAATATTCCCAACACGTGGTGATGTACCCAAGAAAAGGTTTGATTCAGGCTATCATTTCTGTAGAATTAATACTAATCCAATTATGGACTAGCTATTGAAATATAACTATGGGCTTAGCCACTTCGTCGCATAATCCAATTATTTTGGTATTATTTAATTTTAGTAATTAATTTAAGAGTGTTTATAATGATCCTGTGTGAAATTGTTAACCTTCGTGAAGATATTTTTGTTTGCATTAATTATCAAAACTCACTAATGTTAAAGAGAGTTTAATCTTGGGAAATGGAAAACACACGGCAGGGTGCTCTTCCAAATGGACCACCAACATGCAAATTGACACGTGGCAGTGCAACTGGTAATTTATTTTCAAACTTTTTTCTCTCTCCCAATGTGTTGAAATTTGACTGTTGTGGTCAATTAGGAAGATAACCTTATTTAGGGTAGGTCTTCTTATCAGAACTCTTTAATCTATTTATAAGAAACTAATTATTAAATATAGGAAAGAGAAAATAACTTTTGATTTTTTTAAAAAAAATTTCTCTTATTTATTAAATTATCATTTACAAAAATATTAAAATATCCTTATAATTAATTAATAGAATGAAGTGATAGCAGTCCACTAAATGAGTGAAGTGATAACAGTCTCCTTAATCTAATTACATGCCACTTGTGCATTGTGTATTGGGTATTGGTGCATTGACAGTGACACATTACGGTGTAGTAGTCCTAAATGTTCCAACCCCACCTACTAACCTGCTATCTTTATTAAAACACTTTAAGAAGGTGTAATCGGTTTGTGTTTTTTGGTCAAGGTAACAATACCACAAGGTGTAATCGTTTCATTTCCCAACTGTAATCTTACTAATTCATTTTGTCTATTATTTTGTCTTTCCCTTTTCAATATTTTTTTTTACATGGCGTCATTTAACCGTTTTCAAGTTCAGTTTAAATATAATGCGAGGACTGCATCATGTGGAACTCTCTTTTTACATTACATGAGGTAAATATGTAATTATTCAAGTATCAAACAAAGGAAGTTAGCATTATTTTTACACGGCATCGTTTAGTCATTTTTAACCTAAAAAAGCTAAAGCATATATTACGAATTTGCAACGCTTTTGAAAACAAAAACATTTCCCTTTTCATCCATGATGATGCCACTCTAGCGTTTAAGACCAGTTTGCTTTGTATTTGGGGTAGCAGTAGGACTATCAACCGGTCTGATCCAATTATAATTCTGATAGATTCGAATCCGGTATGAGATCTATTGGATTTTGACTTATTTCAATCGATTTCGAATTTGATTATTTGTTTAAGATCCGAATTCGATCCGGTTAATGTTAATTTTTTAAAAATTGTATTTTAATCATATAAAAAATCTAATTCGGCCTTATTTCGTTCTAATTAATGTTAGTATTTTTAAAATTAATACATTAAACTTATAAAAAAAATTGTAATATATTGATAATGATAAAAACAAGTATATTAAATAAATACATTCTCTTTAAATCTATTTTATATATATATATATATATATATATATATATATATATATATATATATATATATATATTAATAAAGATTTATGATAATCAAACCAGATTTTGATGAGATAAAATCACTCTATATTCACGATTATAATTGAATTTAACAATAGCGATCTCTATCGGATTGGCACCCTATGTAGCAGTGCATGTGTAAAGTAGGCAGTCACATAGCACATTCAACGGGGGTGTGTGAAAACGTATATAGAGAGAAAAATAGCACTTAATGGGGGAAGGTTTTTTTTTTTTTTTTTTTCGGGAAGAATGGGGAATTATCATATTCCAACTTTCTCTGAGATTCGTAATGTGTAAATGAAATAATTTTTTTAATTAAAGCAAATGTTTTTTGTTCAAATGAAGTGACAAAAGACTTACCTTAGACCCAAAAAAAAAGTGACAAAAGAGTTTACCAAAAAAAAAAGTGACAAAAGTTACTTACGTACCTTTAATAAAGTTGATATAAAATAACATTTCTCTGAACTGTCCAAATGGATAGAGAAAGCAAAAGAACGTACCAACCAAGTTTTGAAATCCCAAAATTTCTTGTGATTTCAGTCAGCCAACTGGAACCAGAGTCATGGTTTTTTATTTTGAAATTCGCGGCGACTTCGGCCAGCCAACCTGAATCGAAATCCTGAAATATTGCCGGATTTCGACGAAATTTCGAAATTCAAAAATCAAAGTATGAAAAATTTTCAACGGGGGGACCCATATTTTATCAATAGCAAAGTATGAAAAATTTTCAATGAGGAAAGGAAGAACATGTGTTATTCTTTTTTTGATAAATGTGGATAGCCTGAGTCTTAAAGACTCAGACTAGTCCCATGTGCTAGATAGGGAATACCAACACCTCGTACAACTAATATTGAGAAGATTCTAGGAATCGACTTAAAGACCTCCGAGTCTACGGTTTGTCCTTCGGCCACTGGGCTACACCCCTGGGGTTAGAACATGTGTTAATCACTGAGCAAAAAAGTATTTAATTTTTTTCATTGCTGTGAATATTTGCAAAAGGTAAAACAAAACCAGTGCTACATCTCTAGGATAAGAATCTTCCTTTTCAACCTTGTTTTCTAGGAAACTATTTTTTAAACCTGAAAAAACACTTTTTCTCCACCTCAACACTCCTCTACTTGATTAAAAATCAATTCCATTCCTTCATTACTAATCCTTAATTTCTCTTAGATCAAACAAAGAAATAGATTAGTAGTACACTAATACCTGAATTTACAAATTTGAGGTGGCCTTGCACTCCATGCAGAGAAGTCCTTTGACCAGATCCAACAACTCCAATAAAGTCAGGTGATTTTTTGACAGCCTGAATGTGGTGAAGAGAATGATTAATGACACGAAACAGAGGAGATGAGAAGAGAAGGCCGAGAAGCTGCTCATGCATTTAAATTGCTTGGGACTCTATTGATATTTTTACATCAAACCTCTAGTTCATAGGAGAATCAGAGCTCCCCAAAATATGCCTTGCGATAGGGTATTTTGGGACCTACATATATTAAAGAAGGGCATTATGTCTTTTAATTATTTTGTTTAATTCCTAACTAACCTTTCTTCCATACATTTTTGGGGGGAGCTTTAGTTCTCCCTCTTTTTTTCTTGGGTAGAGAAAATACATAAGCAACAAACACAAAGCTAAGAAAAGGACAGAGCCCATTGAGAAGCACGGAGTCGCAGCCCAACTCAAGCCCATGAAGAGCCTGCTTAGCCAAATAGTAGGCATTTACACTTACTGTTCATATTTAAACTCAAAATATTATTATACCTTAAACAAAAAAAAAGTGTTTAAATATGAACAAAGCTCTGGCTCAAGAGACAATGGGAGCTACGTCACACAAGAAGTTATTTTCTTTTGTAGGGGTGGAGCCCCACATGGGGCCAGGGATGGCTGAAGCCTCCCATGAAATTTTGGAAAAAAATTATACTATTAATAGGGGTGTAACTTGGAAGTGTCCTAAATTTTAGAGAAAAAAACATATTCGTTACAAATGGATACAAACAAACGCACAGTGACGGAAAAGATATCACGTCAACCAAAAAAATATTGCATTAAGTGAGAGTGGATACAAATATGTTGGTCGATGCGGTGCCTTCTCCATCACATTCAACCAAGAACGCAACAAGGGGCCATTGCCACAACAATTAATGGATGACTCGACGACTTGACTTGAATAAATGTTGGATCCATTTAAAATTAATATATAAATTTTCGAAATTTCAGTAAAAAGTTTGAAATATTAATAAAAAAAACTATTTAAAAAAAAAAAAATCAGATTTCGGCCGAAATTCTGAAATTTTCGAAATCCGAAATTTCTCCCTAAATTTTCAAAATTTATGCCGAAATCAGATTTTTGAAATAAACCCAATTTCGATGTCAGTGAGGTTGTCCGAAACCGAAATTTCAACGAAATTTTAAACCTTGACCAGAATCCCGAAAAATTACGGTATTTCAGTGAAATTTCTGATTTTGATTTATTATATTTTATTAATATTTTCTATATTTATATAAATATTATTATATTTTTAATATTAATATATAAATTTCAATAAAAATCTCGAAATATTTTAGAATTTAATAAAAAAAATTTATTTAAAATAAATTTATGAAATATAGCCGAAACATGAAATTTGCGGCCTAAATAGTGCTTTTCGAAATCTACGCTGTAACGATTTCGTTGGGATTTGACGAAATCATGATTCGTGAAATTTTGCGAAATCCCAGCGAAATTTAATCTCAATGAAATTTCAAATCTTGCAACCAACACACCATAGGCCTGTTCCAATGGTTGTATCTCCCTTTGGAGAGGTGGAACTCGTGTTCGAGTCTTGGTGTGGTTATTGAGCGCCATGAGCGTTAACCATACTAACCACCTAACCTAGGTAGATAAATGATTAGGGCCAAGCATAGAAAAAGGTACAACCATGCATTAATTAAAGGGCAGTGATTACCACACCATGCGTTTTACAATGTAGTCTAATGTCATGGCCACATGTCCATTTTAGCATTCCTTTAAATATGGTTAAAGCTTAAGAAAATTAAAGTTAATATTTTTATTTTTTCTTTTTAAAAACCATGGCTAGAGTGCTTAATCTTAGGAGTTAGTGAATCTTATGTGTGATAAAAAGGGAGTTGGACGAATGAAGACTATGCATTAGACTATATAGTCTAATGGGATAACAAGTTAAGCATTTCCCTTAATTAAATAACAACTTTTTACACATGAAATGACAAATTACAAATAAGTATACCTTTTAATTATATATGAAGTGGAATATTTTACGGAGAAAGCACACGTCAGCAGTTGCTGTAGAAACTCTGGTTTACTGGTTGAAAGTGGAGGGTTTGAACCCTATCCTGCACTCCAATGCCAAAGTAAATAGGTATAGAAGATGATGAACAGTTAGGAATCTGAAGCAATAAGAGTGAGTAATATGAAATTTTCCGTGGTCCTTATGCACCGGGTCTCTGAGAGTATTTATAGGTTTAGCTCGGCATGCTCATAGATGGCCATTATGAGCACGGAGTTTGTACTCACTAAAGATGTTTGACTTTAGAGTCGCCACCTATTCATTCTAAGGGATAGGTCCCGGGATTTGATTTTGATAAGGCAAATGGTCTAAACAGAGATTAGGGTAAGTGGTTCGATTAAGTCCCAACTAAGGTGTTAGGCACCCCAAGTAAATGGTTACCTACTCCCTAAACCTAAGCCAAATTTAATCTCAATATTAATTAGAATACCTAAATGTTTAATAAAATGTTAATCCAAAAAAGATAAAAGCTAAGCTAAACTAGGGTCGAATCTGAGTTGGATTGCTTATATACTCACATTGGAGTGACATCAAACCGAGTGTAGTTCTGGCACATAAGCCCGTGCAAAGGCTAAGGGGTGTGTGTGTGCATAGGGTGGTCAAGGGTCTAGCCCATGGCTAGGGTTTGACTGACCGGGTTGGTCAAGTGCAACGTTGAGTCTAACCGCGGTTAGAATGGTGTTAACCATGGTTAGGAGACCTAACCATGGTTAAGAAAGCAAGCAAGGTTGATTTTGGTCTTTTTCTATTTTTCTGATTTTTTAGGTATTTTCAGAGATTTTTCATAAGGGTTAAGGAACTTAACCATGGTTAAAATGTAACTAGGGTTAGGTTAACCCTAGTTAAGCAGGTAGGCAGGTTAGAGGTGGGACCCAGAACATGTGGTAGGGCCTAGACTGGCTTCCTACTAGTTTTGGGCCCAAGGCCAAGCCCAAAAAAAAACAGCAAAGGGATTGGCGGTAAATAGTTTTCCGCCATTCCAAAACAAGGTAGTTTTTGAATGGCGGTAGACAATCTACCGCTTGTCTACCGCCACTCCGAACGTTTTCACAGTGGTTTTACAGGGGATTTTAACTCAGGTTAAAGGGCTAACCTAGGGTCGGTGACCCTTAGGTTTGGTCAAGACCGAGTCCAAGATGTCCTGAGCCTCATGGTGGGCCCTGAAATGGTCTAAGTTGGGCTTAAATGGGCCTGACATAGGCCCAAAACAATGTTTGCATAAAATGAAGAATGACTGTAATCTAATTACCGCCATTCTTGATAGTTTCTAAATCAAGGGACTTTAACCATGGTTAAACAGTGAGTTAAGTGGTGAAATTTTTATGGGGGTTAGGGGACAGGCAGGGGTCCTAACCATACCCCTGGACAAGGCCAATCCCCTAGGGGATCCATCATTGCCTAAGGGTCCCCCAGAAGATTAAGGGGCCTAAACCACACAAGCTAAGGGCTTGAGATAAGCCAAACACCCTCAAGGGTCCCCCATACCTACGGTGAGGTGGGGCGGCCTCTGTCCCTGGGCTCAAAGCAGTAAAAAAAAAAAAAGTAAAAGGGAAGAAATATACCCCTAGAAAATGACTAGGGGTTTACAGTGCTTGAACAATAAGAAAAATGGGTACGGGTCAGACCCCTACCCTCTTGGTACGTCTGCAAGAGTGGCGAGATGTGGTGGTGCACGGTGGCAATGATCAACAGTAATGGAGGTAGGTTTGGGACTACTCCTAGGATGCCTAAGATTTGCTTGAGGAGGGTATATAAAGATAAAAAGAGAGAACTTATGGAAAGTAAATTAACTTAATCTAATCAAATATATCCTATCGCTGATTGATGTTAATTTAATATTGTGATGAGATACACTTGAATAACATAGTGTATCTCACTCACCTTATTATTGTTCTCTTATTATATTATTTAATACTCCCCCTCTAACATATGCATATTTTTAACCAAAAAACATATGAGGATTGAAAAATCTTCACATGTTTTTTGCTAGTTTATAAAAATTTGATTGACATGATCTCCACTTAACACCATTTGATTTTCATTGCGGTTGCTAATCATTTGGATAAGATTAAATATAAAATAAGTAAAATATGAAGCATACTCATATATGAAAAAATAATTCAATCATATATTGTGAAATGTAATTTGTATTTAAAACTAAGTAAAATTCAAAAATAAATCAAAAAATGTCAAAAGGCATGAAAAAATATAAAATAAAATAAATAATTATTGAAATATTATTAAATAATATATTTCATATGTTAGATATTTATTTAGAAATTTTTTTTAAAAAATCATAGATAATTTATGTTTAATTGATGACTATTTTTTAATAGGAACTAATTTTTTTTCAAAAGTTGTGAATATTTTGTCAACAGTCATTCGGTGAAAAAGCCTCGTGTTATTCGGAGTTTTTTAAACAAATCATATATCATTGTTATTATGTTCAGAACAAAGTACATGTGATATATATTCTCATGCGAAAAATTCAAAATGTCGCTGACAGATGCATGGGTTGCAAGAAATCAGAGCTGGAGCCACAGATCTTGATCGGGCATCACTAAGAAGCCGTTGCTGCATGCCCTGTTTGGATTCTATATCAATGTCAAGAGGTATGGTCAATGCTGTACTTCGTAGGAAATCTCACTGATGGCCCGCCCATAAGGGACCTTGTCGTAGACGTTGGGAAGTTAGATGTCAAAAGTAAAAGCGTTCTGCTGTAACTTCCCAAATGAAAATGGCCAGATTAAAGCAGCGGTTTTCCACTGGTAGATCCTTCCCTCGTAATCCATCCCACAAAATAAAATAAAAAATCCTTCCCTCGTCATCTGGGTGTATTGGTGATTCGGAGCTCTCGGGCTCCATCCATATAGGTGCGAGGCTATCGCTCTTCATGGTGGTGAGATGCATCCTGTGAAGCCGCCTTTCTCTCTACTGTGGGGGGGGGAGGTGATAGCATGTATACAAGCGTTTTGTAGAGCAGGTACACCTAGGGTTGTCAACGGATCGGATTCGGACCGGATCTACCTAGATCCGAATCCGATCCGATTAAGAATCCGACTGATCCGAATCCGATCCGAGATCCATCGGATCATGAAGTAACCGATCCGAATCCGATCCGATTATATATCGTCCAATCCGAATCCGATCCGATCCGAGTAAGGTTATTTTTTTAAAAAAAAATCTATTTTAATAATAAAAAATCTAATAATACCTTAATTAATACTAATTAATGTTAATTTTTTTAAAAATTAATATTTTATACATAGAAAATCTAAATAATATATTTAAAATAATTAAAAATTATTATTATTATCGGATCGGATTTTAATCGGATCGGATCACCCTATATCCAGATCCGATCCGATTATAATCGGATTCCACCGATCCGATCCGAATCCGATCCGACAGATCACATATAGGGTCGAAAGTCCTCCTTAGCTTGTCACGGGTCATATTTGATAGCTATTAATTGTGGTTAAGATTTACTCACCCTTAGGGTTAAATAGCCTAATCTTGGTTCTTAAGGAAAAAATCTAACCTTGATTATGATTGACTCACTCATGTGGTTAGTTTTTTTTTTTTTTTGATATATTTTTTAAAACTAAGATAAGATTATTTAACCCTAATAGTAAGTGAATCTTAACCACAATTAATTAGTATTAAAGACGACATTTGATAAGCCAGGGAGGCATGCGTGTAATGCTCAACAGACCGGCACATACATGCTATCATCTCCTTACCCAATCCCACGTCAAAATGGTGCCAAATCATCTCCAGTGATAACCGGATATGGCACATCCGGTTATCACCCCTAGAGGTCGCCACGTGTCTCCTTTGACACTCCTTAACCGTGGGTAAGGTTCACCCACCTATTTTTGGTTTTTTTTTTTAATATTAATTCTATTTTTAAAATTAAAAAATTGTTTTTAATATTAAAAAAACTTTAAAAACAGTTTTTTAATTTTAAAAATAGAATTAATATTTTTTAGAAAAAACCAAAAATAGGTGGATGAACCCTAGGGGTGGGTGAACCTTACCCACGGTTAAGGGGCGTCAAAGGAGACATGTGGCGACCTCTAGGGGTGATAACCGGATGTGCCACATCCGGTTATCACTAGAGAGGATTTGCACCCCATCAAAATCCCACATCAAAGAGCGGTGGAAAAAGATTGACCACATAAATGTTCGTACAAAGGCAGAATCCTCCTACTTGTTACTTTATTTTGCCTCTTTCTTGGAAATTTCCTCGCGAAATATTGATATAGATAGACTATAAATAACTATTCGTTGGCAGCTAAACTCACCATAGACAATCGAAGAAAATAGGATATGACTCTCCCAAGATTCTATGGAAACCCAACTCCATCCAATTCCGGTCACACTAACGTTCCAATATCACCAGATCCACACCAAAATCCAGTGAGAGATGATGAAAGCCCATTTGAGAGAGTGTCAGAATTGGACTCGAACCCTCCTTCGAATCTAATGGTGTCATGGCAAAATTTTCTGACAGAAGATAAAATTCTGAAGGGGGCATTTTTCTTGGGAGGTTTGGCTATCCAATTCCTAGCCAACCCTCCAGATTATCACCATCACGAGGCTTTTGTATACATTGCTTACACCTCCTCTGTCTACCTCACTTTCTTCATTTCATTCGGCTTGTACTTCCACCGGATCTTCTATCCTTCAAATTCAAACGATATGATTCGGTGGATTCACCTGAATCTAATTTTTGTCGGATTCGGGTCTTTGTTTATAACTTCCGTTCTTCGGACCTCTATCTTCATTCCAATCCGTCTTCTTGGCTTTGTTTACCTCCTCCTCCTCTCTGCCATTTTCGTAATTACCATCTCTATGGTAATCGCGTGGAAATGTACACGATCTAACAGCACTCAATTTCCAAATTCAGCAAGTTCCCCTGCTTCTCGGGTGGTCCTACTGAAAGTATGCCTCTTTTTATTTTTTAGAAACACAGTTCTTGGGGGGCATACATCGAATCCCAAGATCTGACTAAGATTCTAATTGATTTTATTCAATGAAGGTTAGAATAACATTCACCTTTGCGACTTTGAAATTGTTAAGTCAAATCCACGTTAGAATAGTACTCGCAAAACTTCACAAGTGTCAAGTCTCCTGTCGATTCACACGAACCTTCTTTTTCCTTTAAAGCTTTCTCTAATGGAAGCTAATGGCCCTTCCAAATTTCCAGCTCTAGGAATCTTGAATAAAGATCCAATCTTTATTGATCAAGAACCTTTCTTGATGAACAAGATAAATTCTTGCTTTTCCTCAAGATCCAATCAAGAAGACAAAAGAAGAGAGAGATGGGTGTGACCGTACACCTCAAGGAGAGAGAGGGGAGGGTGTGAGGTTTTTTAGGAGAGGGAGAGAAGAAAAATTCTGGAGAATTATGTATGTTAAAGGGCTGGGCATCCAATCCTTTATATATGTTCTCTCTTGGTTGCTTGAATTGTAATCCAATTATAATTCATTAACCTTATCCTAATCCAATTAGGATTCCTCAATAGTTTCCTTTATTGATTATTCTCCTAATCCAATTAGGATTAATCTTAAAAGAAACCAACCTTATCCATTAGTAACTAATCTTATCCTTATCTAATAAGGAATCTTGAATTAGTAACTAACTAATGGAATCCCTAACAATTAGGGAATCTTTAATTAGTAACTAATTAACTAACTAACTAACCTTATCCAATAAGGTGTTAATTAATTAGAAACTAATTAAAATAATAACAATTATTATTCCTCCTTGAAGTGGGCGTCCCACCCTACATGCCTAAAGGGTTTCCAAAACCCTTTTGGTCACTTGAATTATTCTTTTATAATAATTCCCAATGGGTCCTACCCATTTGGTTTTTCACATCTAATGTGATTCCACCTTTTAGAGCTTCACTATACCATATAGTGATTACTTAGAGAAATTAATTAATTTAATTATAAATTAAATTAAATACTTTAAGAAGGTCCTTGTGTGTGGGATCTAAAGGGATCTCCTATTTCCGGTTGTGGGACCAAGTACTTCACCTTTTTGGTTGAAGCATTGTTACTAGGAAACACCTTTCCTAAAACTCCATTAGGATCATAGAATGTTATCTAAGTCCCTGAACTTCCACCAATCACAATTAATGTTCATTAACACAATGTGATTAACCTCCAGAAATTAGAGAATTGCTTGTAAGTACCATCTCACAATATATTTACAAATAAATCCTTCCACATTCCGATATCACTTGTAAGCTTCCGGGATTGGAACTATTCCACTGTCTTAGTCCCTAGCTTATGAATAGAACTCTTTCTCATGATTACTTTTCATTGAACTAAACCTCCAAAACACTTTTGAAGAAAACATTAGAAAAGAACTGACATATATATTTATATATACTTTTCTATATTAAAAATATCAACTTCGATAAAGACCATTTTACCGAAAAGCACCAGTACTGGATTTAACAGTTCAGTTCAACAAGTATCACCTTGATATCATTATCTCCAATTAAGGAGTTGTGGATTCCTTATTGAGTGTTTACACACTTCTCCAAACATAGTGTACATGACCCAACGTACCCGGAGTTAGTCCTGTGTATTGGACATTGCCGATTGGCACATCAAAGCCATATAGACAAATGTCTGAGAAAATGTTAACCTCTCAGGTCTAAGGACAATTTGTCAAATGGATAACCCTAATACAATCTGACAGTGTATTTCATAGGGTATCCACTAGTGACCCCGTTCAGTATTATGTACTTGCTACATATACTCACATGTTAGTCAAGAGTCACCACTCTCTGTGAATGAGATTCATCATACTATCTCATAGAACTACACATGTGCAAGCCATGATGAAGTACGGCGTCCAACCAGTACTCTAGAGGCTTCGAACAATATTAGGTTTACAAGGAACCGGAAAATCATATCTCCTCGCAACCTTTGCATGATTTTCCTACAATGTTACCTATGGAACTTTATGTCATCATCATATGAGACAGTAATTAATATAAATACCCTTTATAGTTGGTTGTGTGAATATGATGTTTGTCTAATCAACATAGAAAAGTCTCTTATTGGCTTTCGAGGGCATATATTTCCAACAATCTCCCACTTGCACTCTAAGCCAATTAGATGTAATGCCCATCTTCTCAGTGATGTTTCTCAAACACCAATTGAGACATAACTTAATATGTATGGGTCTGTCATGTCTGCTTTACCACAACTATTGTAGTGATGCAATAACACTTGCAACTCTTGCAAATTTATTATCAATAACCATAGTTTTAAAAGACTAAACAAAAATGATACTGTCCAACAGTCATTTTCAGAAGTTAACTTGCTTGTGCTTTATCATTGTGCAATGCTCCGGACTAATCTGATCAATATCTTATCATATCAACATGTGATAAATATCCGGTCTAGTACAAGTATAGTTTCTCATGATATCATATATCTAAGAGAAACAGATTCCACCCATAATGGTAGAAACTCTTTTATTGGAATCTTACTTGCACAAAAACATCATTGTTATTAGGAAAATAACAATATCATTTTCCTTTTGTCTCTAAACCATTTAGGACTAAGAAAACATGATGTCAAAGTTTTTGTCCTTCATTGCATAATTGCTAGATCAAATCTAAGAGAAGAATAATATTCATACTTCATTCACAATGAAAAGAATATTATCTTTGCATAGAGCCAGGAAAGTAATTATGCTCCCACTAACCAATTTGCACACAAATGATACTTTCATTCTTAGATGAAAATCAAACAGTTTGATTACTTCATCAAAATAAAAGTTAGTTCATCTACAGATTCTGGGACCTGTGGGTTCTAGTGTACTATTTAGGTATAGTGAGAGTAGAGAGTTGATCTGTATCAATTCTCATAGTTATTGGTCTATTGGGCTTCCGCTTCTAGAACAATTCTAGATTCAGTTTCTCTACTAGGAAACTTGTATTCCTGTTTACAAATATCTTTTGTTATCCAGGAATAGAGATTAAGTATCTCTAATGCGAATCTCAAGCTCATCTTCTATCAAATCATATCCAATATAATTCGATTTAACAACACCATCATGCTATGGTTTGTTATGAGAATTATCTGAGACAGATGTAATGAGAGTAAATTATGAAATTTCTATTAAGAGGTACTCTTCTCAATCATGGAAGACTTACCTAGCTATTTATTTATTTCAATGCGGAATTCCTTGAACTTTTCAAAGAATGTGAAATAAAGTTAGCTATCTCTTAATGGAAGATTCATATGGTTACGATCATCAAACTTTTGTCCCATTCCCAAGTAGAAGTTTTATCTACTCGGATTTCTCATTCTCCTTAACAAATATGCAATTATTGCACTTATGCAAGATCATACCAAGCATTAGGAGCTGGAGGTTCCAACAATTAAGTTGGACTTGATGAGTATACAAGCTGGACAATCCTTCCAAAGGTTTGTCTTGTATCCAATGACCAATTGTTTCACTATGAAGCACAATCCTTAACTTTCCTTTCTTCTCAGAAGAGCCTTTGTCCATACTACTAGAATACATTTCCAGTGGAAAATCTTGGATTTCTTTCCTTTGCATAAATGCTCGGGATTTAGAAAATCCAATTCTTTTGAACATCTTTGTAAGTAGCATTGAACTCTTCAAAGGTTCTTAGCCATATACAACACGTGGGATTTCAGACAATCTGATTTCCTACTTGTTCAACATAACCATATTAAAGGACTGCGGGAGTTTGTCGAAGATCATATCCTCTAATCCCATAAATTTATCTCAATTTATCTCCGCACCAAGAATTAGGATTTATGAATCCAATGATCTCTATCATATTCTTTGTGACTGGGTTTCCCTAGTCAACTTGGTGTCCACTTGTCCTTTTATATAGTAAGCTGCCTAGCAGCCCTATTGTATTCTGTAAACATCTCATATGAGATTTAACATCAGTAGTGAGAACTTGGGCAATTCTTTAGATAGTAAGCACAAACTTGAGATTCCTTTTCCATTCCAAACACTTTGAATTGGTCAAGAGATTCTCATTAAAGTCTTGGTAAGGTGGTTATAGAATGACATGAAAATAAAACATACATCATAATATTTCACACATAATAATATCATTAGATCAGGGCTTTCGATCTTTGATGATATTGCTCATCATTCAGTCAAATTTCATAGACCCCTCAATCTATAAAATTAGGAAATATGTTACTTCATATTTCTGATGAGCATTGGGTGCCTTATAATACACATGCAATCTTCCATGCTAGGATAGTACCACACATGTACTACAAGGTGGATAGTAACTATCCATCACTCAACATCTCATGCATAACTCCTTATGTTAATCAGTGATTCCCAATTTTCTTGTGACCTCCAAGGACAACATGACTGTCACTGTGTCAGCCGTCATGTTCCTTGGTTAAGTGAAACCCATTATTCTCGGTTGTCATATGATCAAGTAGGAATATGCCCCCATGCTAGTTGACACTCCCTATCAGGCCATACACATTCCTATCTACTATAGAAATAAAACACTAGGAGTTTAATTTAGACTGAATTATGTCCGATTCCTGTCAGAGAGACAAGACTCAGGCTAATTAATTCCTAGTCTTATTGATAATGGAAGGTCATAGGGCAACATTATCCCGTAGGATAGATTAGCCCATTTAATTCACTTAATATTTTTCTTGAGGGAAAACAGAATATCATGAATAAATTATACATCTAATGCATATATCAAAAGCATTCACAATATTTATCATTGTATCACATGTATAAAACAATATACAAATATCATCACATGATAATAAATCAAATTTCATTTAATTAGATCAAACTAATTCCAATGAACTCCCACTAGCCCCAGAAATCTTAATGGATCTAATCCAAGGGTGCAAAGGTCATTTTTAACATCAGTGGGCTTTAAATGGTTCATACATCCATATGATGGACCATTGGTCATACCAAGCACCATGGGCCTAAAATAACAATTATAAAGTGTCCATGTGCATCACTAAAGCTCATAAGTCAAAATGGATTATATTACCCTTTAATTCTCTACGAATTATTCTTAGCACATTAAGGTTCAACAACCTTAAGTCTAAAAGAAATTATGGAAGTCTTTAAACAACTCTCTAAGATCTCTACTAGGGTCTATAAATGTCACTCAAGCACTTCCCATAATCGTGAATATTGTTAGCTCACATCTATGCCAATTAAGACATAATTATCTCATAATCATGCAAGTAACATATTCCACGTAAAAATTTCAACATGGACTACATGAATCATGTCCAAAAGGGCTATAATAATGTGTTTTATTTAAACACAAACTTTTTATGTTTGAACAAAACACATATTGTGGGGTTTGATCCAATTATCCAAAATTTACATAAAAACGATAATCACATTATCACAAGGATTATAGACTTTTCTAAGCAACTAAAAATTATAATAAATCATCACATGAAATACATAATATAGCCGCACAATGGGTCAACATGATCATGCTATCTTAGAAATCCTACAATTACTCTTGTAGAACACTTTCTAAGATTTATTCTCCATGCGATTATCATTATCTTCTATCTTCAATTCGATTTCTCCATAGAAAAATCAGCAACTCCTAATACTAAGATTACATCATATTCAAAATAAGAAACCTTGAGAAACCACCCAAAATAGGGTGCTCAAGGGGAGTATAACTCATAAGAAGAAAGAGAAGAGAATAGAGAGAGAAGAAGAAGGCATGATCATGGAACCCATCCGCCATTCAACAAGAATATTTATTAACAATTCATCAACTATGAATAATAACATGGCATGACAAATTACTTAGAAAGTCCATAACCTCAACAAGGGTTTTGTTAACCTTAGGGAAACTCTTTCCCATATGGTTAAGGTCTCTATTAACATTTAATAGAAAAACCCTAGAGCAAAGAAAGCAAGCATGACAAGAATGAATTCTTAGGGTTTTTAGATCATCATTAAAAGAAAACAATTTTCCTTTAATGCTTAGAAAATCATTAAGAGAAACAATTTCTCTAAAATTTAATTTAACCTTAAAATTCATCCTCACATTCCTCAATTGATAAACAAATAGTAAACACCATATTAAATTCGGCTAGGCTAGGGATCTAATCCCTTCTATATTATTTTGATCTAATAACTATTAAAAGACCAAAATAAAAATCAGCAAATTGCTAATTTTTAATATCACTTTATATTGATTCAAAATCAATAATAGGTGAATTCAAAATTTTCCATAATGGCCAACTGCTTTAAGGATTATTTGATTTAACAATTAAATAAAATAATACCCTAAACACTAGTATTAAATGTCCATAAAAATAATTGATCTCTATCAATTAAAATTTACATGAGATAAAACTCTGTATCTCAACCAATGACATTTATGTAATTACTTGATTAACTATTAATCAAATAAAAACTTATAAATACTATGCAGGCAGTCATTCTGAGCACATGTAATTGATCTAAATCAACTACAATAATTATGGTATTATTCTCATAAACTTTTTAGGGAACCATAAAAGATATCATAATTAACATTTAATTAAATGATAGCCTGTGGACTCGAAGAAGATAATTAAACAATTTAATTAAATCTCAGCCCGTACTCTCGAATCAAATAATTAAACTATTTAATTAATTGATAGCCCATTAAAAGATTTAATAGCATCCCATGCTCTCAAATCAAATAATGGAATTTAGGAAAAATTTAAAAGCCTCTTGGAAAATTAATTTAGAAAACTCCTTTTCCCGCTTTAGATTTTCGACTCAAGTTTTCACCCTCAAAACGATTGATTCTGGAAAAACTTTCTTCACGAAAGTTGTAGATCTTTTCGACGGCTTCGAAACGATGTACTGACGGACCTAAATCGGACTTATGGTCACAAAGTTATGGCCGAAATACCGAAACTGTATCGATTCTTCTAATCAAATACAAATCCGAAAATCCATGAATCAATTTTAATCGAAATAAGCTTTAATCTCCAAGAAAACTTAAGCAAGGGTGTCTAACACCATGAGATTTATTAATTAACATTTAATAAATAAAATCTCATCTATTTATGCTAGCCAAAATATCAATGGGTATCTAAGTGGTATATATCAAAGGGAAAACTTGCCCGAGACTCATAAGAATAAATTAAACAATTTAATTTAATATAAAAAGGATCTCTGAATCCTTAAAGGACTTTAACCAAATTTATATCTCTATATACCTATCCCTAATAGAATCAAGAGAGATTTTAAAATCATCCAAAAACTGAAATTAGTATCACACTAATTTCTAGGGGCTTGATTACTCCCTCAATAACTAGAGGGGGATCCCTTAAGCCTAATAATGATTATCCAATAATCAAGAATCTAGAAGATTGATTCATTAGGGCTACCAAAATTCGTAGGGAAGGTAATCTTGATATAAATCTTGATTAAACTCAAAAATCAAAGAGAAGCATAGCCCTGGCTCTGATACCAATGAAAGTATGCCTCTTTTTATTTTTTAGAAACACAGTTCTTGGGGGGCATACATCGAATCCCAAGATCTGACTAAGATTCTAATTGATTTTATTCAATGAAGGTTAGAATAACATTCACCTTTGCGACTTTGAAATTGTTAAGTCAAATCCACGTTAGAATAGTACTCGCAAAACTTCACAAGTGTCAAGTCTCCTGTCGATTCACACGAACTTTCTTTTTCCTTTAAAGCTTTCTCTAATGGAAGCTAATGGCCCTTCCAAATTTCCAGCTCTAGGAATCTTGAATAAAGATCCAATCTTTATTGATCAAGAACCTTTCTTGATGAACAAGATAAATTCTTGCTTTTCCTCAAGATCCAATCAAGAAGACAAAAGAAGAGAGAGATGGGTGTGACCGTACACCTCAAGGAGAGAGAGGGGAGGGTGTGAGGTTTTTTAGGAGAGGGAGAGAAGAAAAATTCTGGAGAATTATGTATGTTAAAGGGCTGGGCATCCAATCCTTTATATATGTTCTCTCTTGGTTGCTTGAATTGTAATCCAATTATAATTCATTAACCTTATCCTAATCCAATTAGGATTCCTCAATAGTTTCCTTTATTGATTATTCTCCTAATCCAATTAGGATTAATCTTAAAAGAAACCAACCTTATCCATTAGTAACTAATCTTATCCTTATCCAATAAGGAATCTTGAATTAGTAACTAACTAATGGAATCCCTAACAATTAGGGAATCTTTAATTAGTAACTAATTAACTAACTAACTAACCTTATCCAATAAGGTGTTAATTAATTAGAAACTAATTAAAATAATAACAATTATTATTCCTCCTTGAAGTGGGCGTCCCACCCTACATGCCTAAAGGGTTTCCAAAACCCTTTTGGTCACTTGAATTATTCTTTTATAATAATTCCCAATGGGTCCTACCCATTTGGTTTTTCACATCTAATGTGATTCCACCTTTTAGAGCTTCACTATACCATATAGTGATTACTTAGAGAAATTAATTAATTTAATTATAAATTAAATTAAATACTTTAAGAAGGTCCTTGTGTGTGGGATCTAAAGGGATCTCCTATTTCCGGTTGTGGGACCAAGTACTTCACCTTTTTGGTTGAAGCATTGTTACTAGGAAACACCTTTCCTAAAACTCCATTAGGATCATAGAATGTTATATAAGTCCCTGAACTTCCACCAATCACAATTAATGTCCATTAACACAATGTGATTAACCTCCAGAAATTAGAGAATTGCTTGTAAGTACCATCTCACAATATATTTACAAATAAATCCTTCCACATTCCGATATCACTTGTAAGCTTCCGGGATTGGAACTATTCCACTGTCTTAGTCCCTAGCTTATGAATAGAACTCTTTCTCATGATTACTTTTCATTGAACTAAACCTCCAAAACACTTTTGAAGAAAACATTAGAAAAGAACTGACATATATATTTATATATACTTTTCTATATTAAAAATATCAACTTCGATAAAGACCATTTTACCGAAAAGCACCAGTACTGGATTTAACAGTTCAGTTCAACAAGTATCACCTTGATATCATTATCTCCAATTAAGGAGTTGTGGATTCCTTATTGAGTGTTTACACACTTCTCCAAACATAGTGTACATGACCCAACGTACCCGGAGTTAGTCCTGTGTATTGGACATTGCCGATTGGCACATCAAAGCCATATAGACAAATGTCTGAGAAAATGTTAACCTCTCAGGTCTAAGGACAATTTGTCAAATGGATAACCCTAATACAATCTGACAGTGTATTCCATAGGGTATCCACTAGTGACCCCGTTCAGTATTATGTACTTGCTACATATACTCACATGTTAGTCAAGAGTCACCACTCTCTGTGAATGAGATTCATCACACTATCTCATAGAACTACACATGTGCAAGCCATGATGAAGTACGGCGCCCAACCAGTACTCTAGAGGCTTCGAACAATATTAGGTTTACAAGGAACCGGAAAATCATATCTCCTCGCAACCTTTGCATGATTTTCCTACAATGTTACCTATGAACTTTATGTCATCATCATATGAGACAGTAATTAATATAAATACCCTTTATAGTTGGTTGTGTGAATATGATGTTTGTCTAATCAACATAGAAAAGTCTCTTATTGGCTTTCGAGGGCATATATTTCCAACACCTACAAGTGTCAAGCAACACCGAAACCAACAATTGTGATGGGCCAAAAGTCGAAGGAGATGTGAAAGATGAGCAGACAGCTCCGGAGGCACTGAGTCCGGATCCTGTCTAATCGCGACTGAACTCTTCCGAGTTCAATTGCACTCCCAAATCCCTGCCTTTTAACCCATAGGTTGATATTTTAACCTTTAGTATTAATATTTTTTAATTCTAAAAATCAAAATTAAAATTATTAACCTTGAGACAATTAAAGAGAGTTAAAAAAGACACGTGTTGAATTGTAGGGCAATTGAACTCTTCTGATTGCACCATGAACAAAGCCATGCCCGGCTCGAGCACAGCTTGATAAAACCCCCATATTTTTTTTCTTCCTTGTTTCTCACCATATCAATGCTTTGTGCAGTCCTAAAAACCGAAGCAACTTCTGAAGAACAGTGGTGGCGACGGCTTGGCTCGTCGGAGAAGATGATCGGATGAGATGGAGGACTGATTTAGCGAACTAACTACTGATGAGAATAGCGCCGGTGATGATGCGAGCTGCTGACCGAGAGGTGTAACTCACAAGAAAAGATGATGCTATTGCTGCTGGCGCGGCGATGCGCGATGATCGGAAACATAGTTCGCCGGTGGAAGAAACACAGATGGAGGAAGCCCAGATCTCCTCTAGGAGAGCAGATCAAAACAGATGGAGAAAACTCCTCTGGTTCTTTCTGATGCCATCGCAAGCAAGGCAATCCAAAGGAGTGGAAAGAGTTTGACAGTGGATTGACCCTTGAGTCCTTGACATGAAGTGAATTGACCCTTTGACTGTACATTTCAAAATTTATAATATATATATAACATGATATTTGTTATAACTAGTTCGACAAATCTAGAGAAATACGAAAATAAGAAATCAAGCAATCGCACAAAAAAGACAAGATATACGTGGTTCGGCAAGGTGCCTACGTCCACGGGAGAAAACGGTAAGAAATCCATTAAGAACACTGGAGAAATACAGAGTACAAAAGCTCTCTCAAACCCTCGTTCGAAACCCTCGAAAAACCCCTTGCTCACGCCGCCTCAAAGAAAACCCTTTATATACTAGGGTTACAACGAAAAGTAAAACGGGTCAAAATTTCGGCAGCTCGGGTCGCACACCGGGTCATCAAGGATCCGGGTAAGATCCATACCGACTTCCCAACAAAAAACCCATATTCTGAATTTGAGCCAAAACTCACAATATTCACTTTTTAAGAAAACCCTGTGGATTTTAAAATTTATTAAATGTTTAAGATCTATCTTTTACGAAAAGAAAAGATGTAGTTCCGAAACCAGCTGGGCTGAGCCACGGGCCGAACCAAACCTCAATCGAGCCGGGTTGAGCCGCACAAGGGTTGGCCCGGGCTCAACTTGATTGATTTTTCGGACTTTTTTTTAGGCTCGGCTTTGACCCGTTCGAGTCTAAAATTCGGGTCGAGTCAAAAATTCGGGCCGAGCCAAGCTGCACCAACGAACCGATCGGGCTTTGTGCAGCCCTATTTCATTCTCTCACAACCCCTGCTCTTGCCAGCCATTTTAGCTAATAATAAAACAAATAACTATAAATATCAAGCTTCGGATTGGAATAAATTTTGGGCAAAGCAGATGCCCCATCAGTGAGATCTCCCGTTGGGGCAAAGCGAGCGACATACATTCGCTTGCGTCTAGGCCTAGGGTGGTGAACTGGTAGGCTTCATGGTCCCTCAGCCATTTATGTTTCATGGAAGATGTTACTTATTCTCACAATCCCTACTCTCATATAACAATTAACTTTAATATCAAACGTTGGTTTGGAATAATTTTTGGGAAATGCAGATGCCCCATCTGTGAGATTTCCGGTTGATTGAATTTGAACCATCTCGATTGAATCATAGGCATAGAGGAACCATATTAACGGTGGAGGATGAAGCCACCAAAACACCTATACGGTGCTTACACTACCATATACTTTCTCCCTTCATAAGAAAAGTCGTCGGTGGGTCAAGGTCGTACAACGCATTTCTAAGTCTTTCCTCTTCACAAATCACGACTCTCTATCTTGGTGTCCTGTATATCTCTCTCTTAACCATCTTTCTTCGATTATCATGTCTGCATTTCTAGGTCTTGCTTTGAGTAATTCGTGTTGGGGATTCTGAGTCAAGGAGGGTGATCTGCTTCTCAGTAAGGACGGCCTTCGGATCGTTCCTCAAAACAAAGATGAGTCGGTAATTCTTATTCTATCGAATTTCGAACTTGGTTGCCCTAAATTGAATTAATCTATTTTCATGTTTGTACGGCCCTTCTTGCCTTTGTTCTGTTTTTTCTTGCTTTCGTTGTGGATAAAATTATGGTTTTATCATAGCATCTCCAATCGTGCTCCATATCTCCATATATGGAGATCAATTTCCAAAAACCCACTCCAACCGTGCTCCATATTTGGAGATCAATCTCCAAATTGCTACAATAAGACTCCATATATGGATAGAAAATGTAGATCACATCTCCAAAACACTTCCATCCACAGAAAATTCCGTTTGTGTCCTTTTTTTAGTTTTGGACTTTTAGTCTTTCAATCCTTTTTAAAAAACCATTTTTATCATTTTAAATTTAAAAAAGAAAAAAACTTTTAGTGGGGCAGCATATATGGAGATAACTTCTCTATTAACATTATTCATTCACACCCGAATAGTGATTTCGAAATTGAATAATGTTTTGGAGACGAGGTGGATTGGAGTAAGGGGCCAACTTTCTCCTCATCGCTCATGCATTGGAGTCACACCTGGAATCGTTTCGTTAGTTGGCTTGCCGCGAAGTGCAAAACAAATACCTTTATCAATTCAGTGCGGAAGATAGCCTTTTGCGCTTTCATTTATCATGTATGGGCTGAACGTTAGAGACGGATTTTCCGCAATGAGATGAGATGGGTTGTGAAGCAACTACTCTCTTAAAAATTATACATGACACGTGGCTTAAGATTCATGTCAATAGGCTTTCTATTGAAGACAATAGCTCAAATCGTGAGCTTGTTAGGGGGTTGGGTGTGTCTGTTAGATGGAAAGAGTCCATCATTAAATGGGTTTCATGGATCCCTCCGGACCATGGAATTATCGTCCTAAATACTGATGACTCGTGTCGGAGTAATAATGCAGGATATGGCTGTATTTTGCGGGATAGTTGAGGCTCCCCTATTTACGCCCTGGCAGGATGTCACCTTGATGGATCCGTTATCGGTATCGAATTAATGTGGATTGTTTGCTAGGGACTTTGCCTTTCTTAGAGTGCTGGTTAACTCTGATTCTACTTGGGCTGTGGATTGTTTGCGAAAGAAATGTCAGGGGTCATGGACGGAGTAATTTACCCCGGCCCAAATTGAAGACCTAATCGCGTTATTCCAAATGGTGGACATTCGCCACATGCATCATGAGGCCAGTTATGCAACGGACCTTTTGTCTAAACTTTGTACCTCCCCAAGGGAGATGACTTTCATTCTTTATGTTTTTCCCTCTTGGCTGTCCTCGATTGTGTTTCAAGGATGCGAAAGGGTTGAGAATCATTCGGCTGTAAGTGGGTGCTTTTGTTTAGTGCAGGTTGGGGTCTCTCTTAACCCTCTTTCTTCCCCCCCAAAAAAACATCTCCATATATGGAAAAGATGCCGTTTTGGAGATGGATTTTGGAGACTTGCGTTCAAGGGCGGAGCCACATGGGATCCGAGGTGGCTTCGCCCCCCACCCCCACAAATTTTTTTGAAAACAAATAATTCTTATAGACCTATCAAGGGTAGATCATCCATAAAGCTGACCACTGGGACCTCCAACAGACCCCACGATTTTGCAACATGCAAACGGACATCGTTAATGGAAGGACGCATGCGTGAGAACTTAAGAACCAAAGCAAACTTGAAATCCGCTGCAGCCTTAGTCATCTCGACCTCTGAAAAAATAAAACCTTGCTCACCATCAACTTCCACAGGATATCTCATTGGCAACCTAAAAGAGGATTGCACCGCGCCGTTTGAAACCGCCTGAGAGAAGGATTTCAATCCCAGGGCCACCGTAGCAGCCCCCGCCAAAGGAGGTGGGGGGGCGGCCTCCATGCCCTAACCCTAGCAAAACCAACGAAATATAGCCAAAAAAGGCAACTCTTTGAATCGCATCAGTTGGATCTGTACAAACGAGAAGATAGGTGTAGCCATGTAGGGAGGAGAGGAACGGGAGGGAGACCTTGATAGGGAGTAGGGATCGTGGAGGACTTGAATTCCTCTACGGGACAGGTTACATCACAAAAGTTTTTGGACTTTGCTTCAGGACCAAGAATATACAAACCAGAGTTTTGGAAGGGAAAAGATCAGACGCAGACCCTTAGATTCAAAGCACAAAACTCCGGTTAAGGGGAAATCCAACCTTTTTACAGCTAACGAAACCCTAGATTGAGAGAGAAAGGAAAAAAAACACCATAGAAAAGGGGAAATCTCAACGTTGGATTTTGGGCGTCACTGCTGCGTTCTTCTCTGCTCAGTCCTTTGGGAGGGTGCTCACTCGATCTCCCTTTCTCTGGTTTCCAGCTTTTTTTTCTAAAATTACACTGATTACCTCTATCAGTGTTTAAAGTTAACATTGTTAATTGAGAATCCACTTTTACTATACCCCCATTTCACTAGGCTTGTGAAATATTTGGTGCTAGTGGTCTCCTTCCTATCTCCTAGATGAACAACTTGTGTGAATGTGATGCTTGAAAGACATTTGTGTATGTGCCAATAGTTGAAGGAAAAAAAAAAACTTAATTTATGTTTTGTTTGTAAGCACCCAATTTTTACTCCTCCCCAAATCGTAGGACAAACCCTAGTGAAACCCTATGCCCTACGACAAACCCTAGTGATACCCTAGACCCTAAAACCCTAGGTAAACCCTTTTGGGCTCAAGGCCCATTGACATTTTGACACCTATTACCCTAAGATAAACCCTAGGAGAACCTAACCCTAGACCAAACCCTAGCTAAACCCTAGCCCAAGACCTAGGACAAGCCCTATGGGCTCAAGGCCCGCTACACAACCCATTCAAGAAAACCGCAAAGTCCGAAAGCCCATAGCATGTAGGGCCCACACTTGGGCCCACCTCAACCCATGAGGATCACATGGGTGGGACCCACAACCTCCAAACTCGAGTTTGGGCGGGAAAACCCCAAAATAGGTGCCCACAATGCTTTTAGCCCAAGTGAATTTGGGTCTGGCCCGAATTAGAAACAAAAAGCATAATGTTGGTAATCGAATTACCTACATTCCAAATTAGGCTGATTTGGGAGTTGAGGTAATCCAATTACCGACATTCCTGGATTTGTAGAAATCGCGTATGCAGGCTGCACTGCAGCCATCCTGGCCACTTGGGACCTCCACCATGACTCACCTTCGACTTCCTTAATGCCCATACTACCCCCTGGGGTTCACCTTTCTCCTTTATAAAGCTAGGACCTCCCCCATGCAAACTTCACTCACTTTCCTCACGGTGAAGCCCTGTTAAAACCGAGACCACCACCTCACTTGAGCTCCACCCCTTGGGCCTTCATCCCCAGTCCCTACCAAGTCCTACACCACCGGCCAGCAGCCTCCATAGCAGCGCCACTTGTCTCGGCCACTTATAGCCATTGTAAGAGTAGCAGCACCTCTCTTGCATTTTTTTTTTTAGTTCACAGCACTGTAAGTACCCCTTGGTCCTATTCCATGGGGTCCATTTTCCCTTTCAGTAGCTTCCTAACCAAGGATAGGACCTCCCCTATCCCTCTCATGGATACGGGGAGGGTCCCTTGAGATGTACACGGGTGCAACACTCACCCCGCCATGCATGGTTGGCCCCACTGAGGCTTGAGGGGTCCTCAGTCCATGAGGAACCCCTTAGGCTCGCACTGGTTCAGTCATAGTAAAGGGAAAACGAATTTTTTTGAAAATCTGCTAGTGTTCAGTTATTCTTTTACCTCCATTATTTTTTGCCTTGTTTTCATACTGTGGGTAAAAGGATTACCGACATATTGAGCCTGCTTTTACCAAACTTTGGGCCCCTGTGGGGCCCACATACCTCAACCCCTGAGGTCCACCCCAGGCTTGTTGGAAAGACCTTGACCCCCTCTAGCTCCCTGCAAAATTTCAGGTTCAAGGACCAAGCCTAATCATGCTTAGCAGGCCCCTAAACATGGGTTAGTACACTGTTCACAGTGTCGGCAGTTCAACTACCTACATTAAAGACTAATTTTTACCTAACTTTGGACCTATGTGGGGCCCACACCTGGCCTATTCAGAGGCTGCCACTTGGTTCATTGGAAAGATGGAACTCCCAACTTTCCAACCTTGGTTTTACTTTACCCAGGGAAGGTCCCTAACTCTAGTTACACCCTCTTAAACCTTGATTAAAATTTTACTGAAATGGAGGTAATCCGATTACCTCTATTTTGAAAATTTTCAATTTCGAGCTTTGTGCAGTGCCCAAACCTGGTAGGAGGCCACACTAGGCCCTGGCATACCATTTGGGCCCATTTTTGACTCATCATGACCCATGACCCTTAACCATGGTTAAAACAGCCATCGGTTAATTTTTAACCATGGTTAAGCACCACTTAACCCCACAAAATATATGAAAAAATCTCTAAAAATTCATAAAAATACAAAAGACCAAAAAATAAACTCTTGGACTTTTTAAACCCTGGTTAGCAACCCTAACCACGGTTAACATCCTCTTAACCCCTCTTAACCCCAATTAGCAACCCTAACCCTCGGTTAACACACCCCTTTGCCTCCGGGTTTCACTTTAGGCCTACCGGGCCTCACCCTTGGCCTACCGGGCCTCACCCTAGTCTACCGGACTACCTCTCGGCCTACCGGGCCTAACACTTTGCACATTGACCAACCTCGGTCAAGCAAAACCCTAATCTACCGGATTAGGTCCATTAGCGGCATTTTGGTGCACACACACACGCCCCTTCGCCTTAGCACGGGTTCAAGTGTTAGAACTATGTTCGGTCTGATCTCACCCTTTATGTGAGTACGTAGGCAGCCCAACACGGGTCCGACCCTAATTAGCTTTTACTTTCTTCCGGTTAGTATTAACTTAAACATTAAATGACATTAGATTAATATTGAAACTAATTTTGGCTTAAAACTAGCAAGTAGGGAACCACCAAGTGTGGAAGTGTCGGGGTGTCTAACCCCTTCCTCGAACTTAACCGAACCTCTTACCCCGATCCCTGATCGCGGACCAAACCTTATCCAGCATTTCCCGGGGACATATCCCTTCTGAATTAATAAGTGGCGACTCTCAATTTTCCGTGAGACATTTTCCCGAGGGAGTGAAATCCCGTGCTCACATTGTTAATTAGTGTTTATTTTTTTTAATCAAAATTAAGTTTATGTTCAAAATAAAGGATACTGACATACTCTCATAGTGTCACTAAGGCTCCGTTTGTTTGCACCTAAATTGTTTTACGATGTAAACCATTTACAAAGGAAAAGTTTTTATGGTAAAATATGATTTTTTTTTTTTAACCAATTTTTTTGTTGTTTGCCTGCATTCTTTGAAATTAAGATGGGATATTTTTTGTAGAGAAATATAAAAATTAAAACTAAGAAAATTTAAAATATTAAAAAAATTAATTTTTGTTTGGTGAATATGGGTCATTTTGCAAACTTTAAAAACATATTTTAAGAGAAATTTAATGGGAAAATGACTTATGGGTTTTTGAAATGTAAGTTATTTTCTCTAAAATTTGTTCATTTTCCATAAAACATTTTATTTAGGAAAAGATTTTACGAGCAACCAAACGCACATAAATGACATTTTCCGCGGTTTGAATTTGTTTTCTCCTATTTTATATCGAAACAAACAGAACATAAAAGTCTAACACCCCTTACTTACGTTGATGTTGAAGAGTTTTTGTTAAAAAACAAGTGAGTTAAAAAAACATTTTTAGTGTCATTGGTATTTCGGGGGTAATTCTGGTTTTTTAAATTATTTAAACCATGACATCATCAAAATCCGTCAATGTTAATAACGACATATTAATGAAAGGGGGAATCTATTACCACAACTTGAAACATAGGGGAGGGTAGTGTAATTTCATAAACAAAAGAGACAATTTCTAAAATTTTGCCAAAGTTCAGGGGAGGTCAGTGTAATTTACCTTTTTTTTACGTACTTCTGATGTTTTGTTCCTCCCATCCTTCTCCTCTAATATGTTATCTGCTAGTAAAATTACTAGAGAATTGAATTGCAATGTTATTTTCTCTCCACATATTGTGACTTTTCAGGATAGGACCACGGGGATGAAGATTGGTGAAGGCACCTCAACCATGGATTGTATTGCTTTGATCCACAAAGTGTTGCAATGACTGTTAGGACCAAGCAAGCTACCTCTCAGCTATGGCATAAAAGATTGGGTCATCCATCTGATCAAATTCTTAAAGTTTTACATCCTGCCTTACTCTTAGACTCTAATAATTGTGAGACTTGCCATTTTTCCAAACAACATAGATTACCTTTCTCTCGTAGTTTGCATGTTTCTAAAAAATCTTTTGATTTAGTTCATTCAGATGTGTGGGGCCCAGCCCATATTGAGTCTCGGGATGGATATAGGTATTTTATTACCTTTATTGATGACAAGTCACGTGCAACATGGGTTTATTTGTTGAAATCTAAAGCTGATGCATTAACTATCTTTCAAGATTTTTGTTGTATGGTTTCTACTCAATTTATTGCCCAAATAAAATTTTTAAGAACTGATAATGGTCGTGAATATGATAACAAGTTGTTCTTTGCTTACCTTAAGCACATAGGAATACTTCACCAAACTACCTGTGTTGGCACACCCCAACAAAATGGGGTAACTGAACGAAAAAATAGACACTTACTTGAAGTCACTAGGTCATTAATGTTTCAGACACACCTCCCCAAGAGCTACTGGTCCGATGCTGTTTTAACTAGTTGCTATTTGATAAATAGACTTCCTAGTAGGGTATTAGAAAATAAGTCACCCTTAGAAATTCTAAAGGGTAGAAAGATTGATCTATCTCACCTTAAAATTTTTGGTTGCAGTTGTTTTGTTCATTTACAAAATAGTCGAAAACTTGATCACCATGCAACCAAGTGTGTCTTTCTTGGGTATTCATTTACCAAAAAGGGTTATAAATGCTATGACTTGAAAGAGAACAAAATGTATGTTTCCAAAGATGTTTCTTTTGTTGAAAATGAAGCGTTTTTTCAAAACTTCTTGGTTCAGCTTCCTATAGACCAAATTCAGGGAGAGAATTATAGAGAATTTGCTCACTTGCCAGTCATAGGAGTAAATATAAATAATAATGCCACAAAGTAGAAATGTGATAGAGAAGAAAGAGAGGTACCTGAACAAAGTCAGCCAGCTATAGAAGAAAGCAATACATTAAATAGTGCTGACCCCGTGGCCCCACTTGATCAGAATCATTCTCACAGGTCCACTCGTGTCTCTCAAACTCCCTCTAAACTCCGAGATTTTTTTACCTATCATACTACATCATTTCCTATTCAAGATCATGTCTGCTATGATAACATATCTTCTGTTCATTCTACTTTCCTTAATGCTATTGAGAATCATATCGAACCCTCTAGCTTCCATGAGGCAAAAATCAATCTGTGTGGAAAAGGGCAATGGATGAAGAACTTCGCGCCCTTAATAAGAGCCAAACTTGGGACATTGTTCAATTGTCAAAGGTAAACAGACTGTGGGTTGTAAATGGGTCTACAAAGTAAAATACAATAGTGATGGATCCATTGAAAGGCACAAGGCTAGACTTGTCGCCAAAGGATTTACCCAAACTTATGGAGTTGATTACAAGGAGACTTTTGTCCCAGTTATTAAAATGAATACAGTTAGAGTTTTGTTATCTGTTGTCGTCAATCATGGATGTTACAAATGAATGTTAAAAATGCTTTCCTTCAAGGTGATCTTGAGGAAGAGGTCTATATGGAACTACCCCCAGGCCATCCCCAACAATATCATGAAGGTCTTGTATGCAAATTGAAAAAGGCCTTATATGGCCTTAAGCACTCTCCTCGAGCATGGTATGCCAAGCTCAGTATGGCTCTCACAACTATTGGGTTTAAACGAAGTGAGGCTGACTTTTCAATGTTCATAAAGAAGAATGAGTTAAGAACTATTGTTGTCCTAATATATGTGGATGATATAATCATTACAGGGAGTGATAAGACTGGAATTTTAGACCTTAAAAAGCATCTCAACAAAAAATTTGATATTAAAGACCTGGGAAAAATGAAATACTGCTTGGGCATTGAGGTTGCATATTTGAACAAAGGCCTATTTCTTTCCCAAAGAAAGTATATTCTTGACTTATTGAAAGAAACTGGAAAACTAGGTGCGAAACTAGCAAGCACCCCCATTGACTATAGTCAAAAGTTTTCCATTACTGAAGAACCTCTAGAAGATATAGGAAGATTCCAAAGAGTGGTGGATCGCTTAATTTACCTAACCATTACTCGGCCAGATATTACATATGTTGTTAGTTTTGTCAGCAGGTTTATGCATGCTCTTAAGGCAGAACATATGGAAGCAGTGGATCGTATACTGCAGTATCTTAAGTCATCTCCAGGCAAAGGAATGGACACATAAAAATTGAAGAGTACACTGATGCAGATTGGGCAAGAGATTCAATAGATAGAAGGTCAATCACAGGCTACTGTACCTTTGTTGGAGGAAATCTTGTGACCTGGAAGAGCAAGAAACAGAACGTCGTTGCTCACTCTAGTGCTGAAGCTGAATATAGAGCCATGACATCAACACCAGTGAGTTAATATGGTTGCAGTCCCTCCTTCAAAATTTGGGATTTAAACCTAATATGCCAATCAAGATGTTTTGCGACAATCAAGCAGCCACACATATTGCATCCAACCCAGTCTTCCATGAAAGGACCAAGCACATCGAAGTTGACTGCCACTTTGTTCGAGAGAAGGTTCAGGCCAAGATCATTGACACCCCTTACATCCGAAGTGGGGATCAGCTTGCTGACATATTTACCAAGGCTACAGATAAGAGACAGTTTCAAAAAATATTATCCAAGTTGAGCTCCATTGATATCTATGCTCCAACTTGAGGGGGAGTGTTGAGGCGGCGTGATTTAATATGGATCATGCTAAATTGGTGGAGAAATTAGATTGCTATATTAGTTGTGATATTGTTAGTATAAGCACCCAATTTTTACACCCCTTAACCATGGTTAAGCTTAGTAACCTTGGTTAATCTCAGCCAAGTCCCTAAACCCTAGTAGACTTTAGACACACCTCAGGCAAACCCTAGGGGTAACCCTAACAAACCCTAGGATTTAACCCTAACCTAACCCTAGGTGAAACTTAGGACCAAACCCTAGTTCAAAACCCAAGTAATCAAGCCCTAGGCCCTTGAGACCTAAACCTCTAATAGAGCCCTAGATAAGCCCTAGGCCTTTAGGGTTTAAAACCTAGGCCCACAAATCCTAGACAGCCTTGAAACTCGGTTTGGGCCCAAGCATGGGCCCAACTAGATTCAAAAAACCCCGCAGTACCGTGTGCATGCCTGGGCCAAGGCCCTGTGGTTAAAAACTAGTAGGTGCCGGTAATCAGATTACCGACACCCCTTTTTTAAAGGCTCAGGAGGTGTCGGCAATCAAATTACCGACATGCTTGGGTTTTCACTTTTGTGTGCAACCACCTCCCTGCACAGTTCAGGCACGCCCTGTGCAGCCCCTCTTCGGCTATAGGCAGCCTCTCCAGGCCATGATGCCTCCACCAAACCTCATCTTAATCCCCTTGGTGCCCCTTGGAGGCTCCCCTATAAATTCAGACCACCCCATAGCCTGTAAACACTCCACAATCCCAACTCGAACCCCTATTCGAATCTCAAGCCTTTCCTCGGATCTCTTAGGCATCCAGTAGCCTCCTCTAAGCTCCAGCAGTCCCCCAACACTGGCAACAGTACCACCACGCTCCTCCACCGCATGCAGCTGCCCCTAGCATCACCAGCAGCCACCACCAATATTGCAGCAGGGTAGGGCCTCCCCCTACCCTTATTTTTATTGTTTTGCCACCACATGTGAGCCCCTAGTCCATTCTAGGGGACTTGGTTTTCATTTTTGCAGATCAACCCACTAAAGGGGCTCCCCCACCTTCACCATAGGTGTGGGGAACCCCCTAAGGGTATATTGGTGCTTGGAATAGCCTAAGGGAGTTCTGGGGGTCCCTCACATCATGAGGGAACCCCTGGTTCTGACCCCAGTAGCAGCCCGTAGGGCATTTTTGAGTTTTTGAAGAATTTCAGGGTGTCGGTAAACTCAGTACCGACACCCAGTGCACTTACTGTTTGAGGGCCTATGGGCCCCACTTGGAGACATTTTGGGTCATTCCAAAGCCAGGGTTAGCTCCCCCTTGACCTTCCCTAACACTTACCTGAATACCATCAAACCCCTAATCAAGCTTAACCAAGGTTAAAACACCAAAGAGCAGAACTGTCGAAGGTGTTGGTAATCCCATCACCGACACCTATGATTTTATGTAACAGCGTGATTGTGCCCATTTGACACACTGTGGGGCCCACACCAGACCACCCCTAGGGTCCAACCCAGGCTTAAATTTCTCCCCTCATCACAGGCTTCAAAACCATAGGTTGTGGCTCCCCTAACTCACCTCCTAACCCAAGTTATAGGGTGGTTAAGTTGGCCAAAAAACACTGTTTTTGGCAGCAATTCCATTACCGACAGTATGTTTTTTTGAACTTTTTGGGTCTATACAGTAGGCCCACAGCCCATGGAGACCCTCCACTGACTTGGCATGACCCTTAGGGGTTCACCCCGACCTTGACCAATCTTTCCTTTGAGTTAACCATGGTTAACTCAATCATGATCAAGAGTTAACCATGGTTAACTCACCAAATCAACTTAGAAAATTTTGAAAAATTCCAAAAAATCCTAAAACTTGGAAAAATAGTGTTCTTGACTGTATGCTCATGCTTAACCATGGTTAGACGAGATTAACCATGGTTAACACTTGATTTAACCATGGTTAAGCCCATTTAAACCTTTGTTAAATCCCCAAAAGGCATTTTGAATCCAAATCCAACTTGATAAGTCTCACCTTGGTTAACGGACTAACCATGGTTAAACCCATGTCTAAACCATGGTTAGCCCTATTAATTTGAGAAATGTTGGGAAAAACCCCTAAATCCTCTAACCAACATTTAAGGACCATAAAATCGAACTTAGACCTTAACCTTAGGCCCATCGGGCGAACTTAGCCAACCAGGCTCATGCTAGGTCTACCGGGTCAAACCCAAGCCTACCGGGCTTAACCCTAGGCCTACTGGGCCAAACCCAAGCCTACCGGGCTTAACCCTAGGCCTACAGTGCCGAACCCAGGCCTACCGGGCCGAACCCTAGTCTACCGGACTTCCTCTCGGCCTACCGGGCCTAAGCCTACCAGGCTTCAACCCGGGCCTACCGGGCCCAATACCAAGCACTTGACCAACCCGGTCAACCACCCCTAACCTCCTGGCTAGACCTTAAGCTATCTCTGGTGCACACACAACACTCCCTTAGCCTCGGCACGGGCTCATGTGCCAAAACTACGCTCGGTCTGATCTCACCCCAATGTGAGTACGTAGGCAGCCCAACTCGAGCCCGACCCTAATTTAACTTTTCCCTTTTTGAGTTAGTATTAACTAAATCAAAGACATTTGATTAACAACTTGACTTCAATTGGCTAAAACCTAGTAAGTAGGGAACCGTTGTAAAACGGAAGTGCCGGGGTGCCTAACACCTTCCCCGGACTTAACTGAACCACTTACTAAGAATTCTAAGCAGACCAAGACCTTATCCATTATATGGGACTTATTCCTACCGAATAAATAAGTGGCGACTTTAAACATAAAATCAATCAACCACATCGCCAGGACAGCCCTCCTCGTGGCCGGGAAATATTTCAACTCTTGTATTCTTAGCAAGTATAGGAGATGATTGAGATCTTGTGTATCTTCCTATAAGTGTATCAAGAGACTTATAAATAGTGGAATCATTGTAATCTCTCCTCATAACAGTTTGGGATTACACTTGTAGATGTAGGCAATCTTTTGTTGAACCACGTAAACCCTTTTCTCTTTTATATGTGTATGCATAAAAACCATAATCATTTTTTAAATCAACCGGAAATGATTTAAGCAAATTCAAATTTTGAGTATGAGAATACTATAGAAATATGGCATCCCTTTTTGGGCTATTTTTCTCATTTTGTATGGCACGTCATTCCACACCTAGCCCATATTAAATAGTTGTTTAATCTCCCAACAAAAGTCTTTTTATCACTTGTATTCATCTCGGTTATTGTTTTCAACCTTCAACAACATCCCATCCACCACGCTTTGAAACTGAAAAAGTAAAACTCATCCCCAAACCCTCTTCCCATTACAAGCACTTGCAATTCCCTGGGAAGAACTTGGCGAATGATAAATGGAGCACTCCCGTCAAGGTTCAAACATCGGAATCTGAGTGAAAATTATATTCACCAATCACCACTACTGTGTCATGCTCAGGACGAAGATGCTCTTGAGAGCTTCAAGAAATTGTCCATGTGGGTCCCAAAGCTTGTGAGGGAGGATGTCTTAACCATCATGAGCATTGATAAAGACAGGTGATCTCTCTCTCTCTCTCCTTCTTCTTCTTTGAATCTATCCATTGAAGCGAAGCTTTGGAGATGGAACGATAAGGTTATGTTGGGAAGAGAGCCAGAGAGATGCATGACCGCTCAGGTTCTAACTTGGTATTTCTGTTTTGAGGCATGCATGTTTGATGAAATGCTTCATTTTAAGTTCTTTTATATCCATAGAAATTGAGTAATAAATATTATTTTTGGATTAGTCAACTGTACGAGTGCAAATTCTCTAGTTGGGTCCTAATACCAGAACTGGTATTAGGGAGTCCACTCACTCAATCAAATGTTAACACATCAACCATGAATTAACTAATGGTTAATTAATTCTAAAACCCTTTACACATGACTGAACATCCCTAAGGGCTAACGAAAAATATAAATAGCTATAATCACAATTAAAACATCTTGGAAAAATTAATGTGGAAAACTCTTTTCTCATTTTTTTTTTTTTAAATTTCGGTTGAGGTTTTGATCTTCAAAACCAGTGATTTTTAAAAAAACCGTTTTCAAGAAAAGTTGTAGATCTTTTCGAGCTATTCGAAATGATGTACTGTCAGACCACAGTCGAATTTATGATCATAAATTTATGACCCGTATATTGAAATTGGGTCGATTTCTCTATCAAACTTAGGTCCAAAAATCCACATATCGTAGCATGCAATAATCTTCCAGATTTCAACATAAACCAAGTCTAACAGTATATTAACACATGAATAGTATAATTGAAAACAATGATAACATGAAAAAAAAAATACATAAATGGAAGCATCTTAATCTAATGGATTATTTACTTAACTCTTTCCTTGAAGATTAAGATTAAACAGGGTAGATCCAACTTGGAAGAGATCGCCTCGATCGAAAATGCACTCTCATTAATAATACCCAACTTCGAGTACCAAGTCTCGATTTCAAATCGTTCTACGAAAATCCATAGCCGTTTTCCCTTTTCTCTAATATGTTCTCTACTAGAATTTAGGATTTCTGAGAAAGTGGCTAATTAGGTTTAGCTTTAATTATTTATACTAACTACTTAAATAGTGTTTGACTGAAAAGCCCTTACAAATTGCGTTTGGTTTCAAGTTTTAATTAAACCAATTTAAGTTCAATAAGGTTATGTTCTTTTGGTGGAACTTTTAAGAAGTCCCGAACATTAATGTTTTGAAACAAGAAGCAAGAGTTTGGGAAGAGAGGGAGCGGGTTTCTAATCCTTTTACTTAATGGTATCTCAGATTTATCAAGTTCAATTTAATTAGAAGTTCCACATCTATGGAACTTAAAAAATTCAAACTTTTTTGTGAAACTTGAAAATTCCATATTTGTAGAACTTTTACACTCTATGAAATATTATAGTCCTAAACATTAAGTAAAATTAGGCATGAAGCAATGAAAGTTCTAGACTTAAAAGTTCCACTAAAAGAACGGAACCTTATTGTGTCAACCCTAACCCACCTAGGTTAGACACTAAGACCAAATGTCCAATAAAAATTACCAAACTACTTTCACAGTGTGAAATTACTAATTACCCATAGAATGTAATTAATTAAACGAATCTCAACAAAACAGACAAAAATTTTCGACGGAGTCGGGACTCAACGAACTCAAAACAGACAAAAATTTTGAGTTGAGGACAAAAACAACATGTGATAATCCAAGTTGTCTCCACTTTGTTATCCCCGCCAACAAACACCAAAAGTAAGGTTCAAATACTCCGTTAGGAGGCTAAATTCGAGTATAAAGTATAGACAATCGAAATAAAGAAAACTCTACTCCATGTCCATGAGTCTCCCAAATTTCTTTAGAAACCCAATTCCATCGAATTCAATATTACCAAATCCTCCCCAACATCTAGTGAGAGATGAGGATAACTCATTTGCCGAAATACAATCGGATCCTCATTTTAATTCAATCGTACCACAGCCACTGTTGCTGACAAAAGATAGAATTCTCAAGGGTGCACTTTTCTTGGGAGGTATGGCCATCCAATTCCTAGCCAACCCTCCAGCCAATCATGTTCACGAGCCTTTTCTATACATTGCTTACATCTCCTTTCTCTTCCTCACCTTCTTCATTGCACTGGGCCTTTACTTGCACCAGATCTTGTGTCCTTCAAATTCAAACGATACGATTGGGTGGATTCACCTGAATCTAATTTTCATTGGATTTGGATCTTTGTTGATTACTTCAGTTCTTCGGACTTGTATCTTCTTCCCAATCCGTCTTCTTGGGCTTGTTTGCCTCCTCCTCCTGTCTGCAATTTTTGTAGTTACCATCTTAATGATAATCGCGTGGAAATGTACACGATCTAATAGCACTCATTTTCCAAATTCTCCAGTGGTCCTACAAGAGTTAAGCTGCAGTACCGAAACCAACGTTGGCGATGAGCCTAAGCTCGAAGGAGATGTGAAAGATGAGCTGAGAGCTCAGGAGGCAAGGAGTCCGGATCCTGTCCAATCCTATCACAATTGAACTCAGCAGAGCTTTAGAAGCTTTAATCTTTAGAGTTAATATTTATAATCTTGGTCTTAGAATAAAGAAATTTGCTATTTTGTGTAACCATCCTTGTCTTCTTGCCCAAAAACAAAGAGAGTGCAAAAAAGGAGAGTTACTTACATTCACTTGCTTCTAGGGGGCTTCGACCATTTATGTTTCATGGAAGATTTTACATACTCGCTCCATCCCTACTCTCATGAAACCAATAACTTTAATATCAAGCGTCGGATTGGAATAATTATTGGGAAATACAGATGCCCTATTAGTGAGATTTCCGGTTGATTGAATTTGAACCATCTCGATTGAAGCATAGGCAGAGAGGAACCATATGAACAGTGGAGGATGAAGGCACCAAAACACCTATGTGGTGCTTACACTACCATATACTTTCTCCCCTCATAAGAAAAGTCGTTGGTAAGTCAAGGTCAAACAATGCATTTCTAAGTCTGTCTTCTTCACAACTCTCTATCTGGTGTCCTGTATATCTCTCTCTCATACATCTTTCTTCGATTATCTTGTCTGCATTTCTAGGTGTTTTTTGGTGTCGAGTAATTCGTGTTAGGGTTTTTTAACCAGTACTCAAAGTGGTACCTTCAAGGACGGCGATCTCCTTGTCAACAAGGACAACGTTCGGATCGTTCCTCAAAACAAAGATGACTCGGTATTTCTCATTTTGTTGCTGTCGAATTTCGAACTCTGTTGCCCTTTGTCGAATTAATCCATTTCCATTTTTGTACGGCCGTTGTTACATTTGTTCTGTTTTTTCTTGCTTTAGTTGTTGATAAAATTATTGTTTTATCGCGTTTTGCAGACGAAATGTAATATCTTTTAGTGTCTCTCTGTTTGAAGATTTGGAGTTCTAATTTTTATGTTAATTTTCAGAATGGTGGTCTTGTCTTAGTTTGGGCAATAAACAGAAAATGATGGGAAAAAAGGTACTTAGTTCTCAAATAGCGTTTAGCTTTGCAGCCAAATCATCTCCGGTGATAACCGGATTTGGCAAATCCGGTTATCACCCAAAGAGGTCGACATGTGTCTCCTTTGACACCCCTTAACCGTGGGTAAGGTTCACCCACCCATTTGGTTTTTTTTAAAAAAAATATTAATTCTTTTTTTAAAATTAAAAAACTGTTTTTAATATTAAAAAATACTCAAAAAACAGTTTTTTAATTTTAAAAAAAGAATTAATATTTTTTTTAAAAAAACCAAAAATGGGTGGGTGAACCCTAGGGGTGGGTGAACCTTACCTACGGTTAAGGGGTGTCAAAAGAGACACGTGGCAATCTCTAGGGGCAAATCCGGTTATCACCCCTTGAGGTGGCCACGTGTCCCTTTTGAAACCCCTTAACAATGGTTATTGTAATAGGTAAAATTCGTAAAAAGAAGGGGTAAAATAGAAATTTCCACACTCTTTCAAATTCTAACAATTTAGCTGACATAAGCCCACTTGGGCTATGTGCTGGCTCTCTTGAGTGTTATCTGGGCTATCTTGAGTGGTATCTGACAGGTGACCTCATCATGACTACACCAGTCATGATGAGTCCAAATGCCTACAAATAAGCATGAATCACCAGAGAGAAAGAGGAGTGTGCGGAAGGCAAAAGGGAAAGTGAAGGAAGGCAAGAGAAGAAGAAGAAGGAGATCTGGGAGGCTTGAGTCATTCACACCCCTATCCTGAAGGGTTATGCAGGCGGTCACCCACCTGATTCTCTCATCTTTCTTTGGTGTTCTCCGGCCACTTGATACTCTCTATGGCCTCACAAGCGGTTATGGCCACCGGATGCTCTCTCGGATCAGCTATATCCGCCTGTTGTTCTCCATGTAAGGTCCCCTTACACTGTTAAATATCACATGTTTATCGACTTGGTGAAATGTTCAGGTCACACTTCTCAATTGATCATCTGCCGAGTACATTCATACTTGCACTTGTGCCTGATGCTGTCAACTATGCCGAACCCGTCGTCACGTCGTCTGATGAATAGTGCCGAACCCGTCGTCACGTCGTCTGATGAATAGTGCCGAACCCGTCGTCACATCGTCTGATGAATAATGCTGAACCCGTCGTCACGTCGTCTGATCAATAGTGCCGAACCTGTCGTCACGTCGTCTGATGAATAGTGCCGAACCCGTCGTCACGTCGTCTGATGAATAGTGCCGAACCCGTCGTCACGTCGTCTGGTGAATAGTGCCGAACCCGTCGTCACGTCGTCTGATGAATAGTGCCGAACCCGTCGTCACGTGGTCTGATGAATAGTGCCGAGCCCGTTGTCACGTTGTCTATTGTGAATAGTGCCAAGCTCGTTGTCTGATGTGAGATGCACAACGTACTCGTTGTCTAATGCATAACGTATACGTTGTCCGAGAGCTACATCCTCTGTGCCTCCCGAGCTGCGTCCTATACCTCTCCACAACTCATCCTCCAAAGCACAACATCAGTGCCCGTCCTCAAGCATATATGCTCAATGACCTCACGATAAGTATCTCTATACTATTATGTGCTTGTGTTCATATGTTCATGTGCTTGTGCCTTATACTGTGCTTGTGCTTTATACTGACTTTATCATCGGAGCTTATTTCAGGGTGCCACACCCTCCACTCCAACCTTCTACCGGTAAATCAGAGCGTGAGAGGAGCTGCTGCTGACGTGTGTCCTTTTGGTAAATTCCCCTCACAAAATTGGCGCCGTCTGTGGGAAACGAACAAAACAGCCAACGAATGTCCTCTTCACGGAATTGGGGGCTAGCGGTACACATCCTCTCCACAACATTAGGGGCTCGGCCATTCGGTCCGCAACCCTCTTCCATCCTATCATCTATGCCACGTCATACGGTATTCTTATGGTATCCTTTCACCTTGACTCTTTACATACGTTCTTCCTTGAAGTCATTCATGAGTGAATAATCTAGTGTTTTTATCAAGTGTTTAGTGAACTGTCTTAATTGCATTGCATCATCAAATGATAATGTTATGGATGTGTTACCACGGCGGGTGCATTTCACTCGCACAGGGTACTCACCACGGGACACAGGTGGCTCATACTAAGGAATTGCCATCTGAGCATATTGGTGGCTAATACTAATGGAATGTCCTCTGAGCATGGTGTCCCACCACGAGTTACCACAGCGGGTGCATTTCACACGAACAGGGTACTCACCACGGGACACAGGTGGCTCATACAAAGGAATTGCCATCTGAGCATACTGGTGGCTTATACTAATGGAATGTCCTCTGAGCATGGTGTCCCACCACGAGTTACCACAGCGGGTGCATTTCACACGGACAGGGTACTCACCACGGGACACAGGTGGCTCATACAAAGGAATTGCCATCTGAGCATACTGGTGGCTTATACTAATGGAATGTCCTCTGAGCATGGTGTCCCACCACGAGTTACCACAAGTTCGTCTTTATGAAATATCATTTGTCAGATTACATTCACGATGTGTTACACTAATGTGCTTCTTATTATTGTTAAAGTATGTGTGCCAAGCATCCGTGCTCTATACCTTAAGTGTTTTGACCAAGTGTTCGTACGTTCCTTGCACTCTTACATGCTCTATGCCTTGTAAAATTATTAGTAATATGCTTAATCTCTTCTCCTAGTGTTATGATGTGTTACGACGCTTCCGTGCTCATGTACTGCCATCTCATTATGTGTCCATGCCCTACAGGCGTAGAAGTAAAAAAGATGATTCATTTTAGAAGTATTACTAATCTATGTTCATTTTTCGTGCTCTACACACTTGGGAGCAAGTTAAATTGGTTGTTTGTGCAACATGTAGGCTATCGTCCTCGAGAATTTTTCCCATGATGTATTCTCGGCACCTCGAACGAAGTCCAAGGCACCGAGAAGAGGCTAATTGTAATGGGTAAAATTCGTAAAAAGAATGGGTAAAATAGAAATTTCCACACTCTTTCAAATTCTAACAATTTAGCTGACATAAGCCCACTTGGGCTATGTGCTGGCTCTCTTGAGTGTTATCTGGGCTATCTTGAGTGGTATCTGACAGGTGACCTCATCATGACTACACCAGTCATGATGAGTCCAAATGCCTACAAATAAGCATGAATCACCAGAGAGAAATAGGAGTGTGCGGAAGGCAAAAGGGAAAGTGAAGGAAGGCAAGAGAAGAAGAAGAAGGAGATCTGGGAGGCTTGAGTCATTCACACCCCTATCCTGAAGGGTTATGCAGGCGGTCACCCACCTGATTCTCTCATCTTTCTTTGGTGTTCTCCGGCCACTTGATACTCTTTATGGCCTCACAAGCGGTTATGGCCACCGGATGCTCTCTCGGATCAGCTATATCCGCCTGTTGTTCTCCATGTAAGGTCCCCTTACACTGTTAAATATCACATGTTTATCGACTTGGTGAAATGTTCAGGTCACACTTCTCAATTGATCATCTGCTGAGTACATTCATACTTGCACTTGTGCCTGATGCTGTCAACTATGCCCAACCCGTCGTCACGTCGTCTGATGAATAGTGCCGAACCCGTCGTCACGTCGTTTGATGAATAGTGCCGAACCCGTCGTCACATCGTTTGATGAATAGTGCCGAACCCGTTGTCACGTCGTCTGGTGAATAGTGCCGAACCCGTCGTCACGTCGTCTGGTGAATAGTGCCGAACCCGTCGTCCCCGTTGTCACGTCGTCTGGTGAATAGTGCCGAACCCGTCGTCACGTCGTCTGATGAATAGTGCCGAACCCGTCGTCACGTCGTCTGATGAATAGTGCCGAACCCGTCGTCACGTCGTCTGATGAATAATGCCCAACCCGTCGTCATGTCGTCTGATGAATAGTGTCGAACCCGTCGTCACGTCGTCTGATGAATAGTGCCGAAACCCGTCGTCACGTCGTCTGATGAATAGTGCCGAACCCGTCGTCACGTCGTCTGATGAATGGTGCCGAACCCGTCGTCACGTCGTCTGATGAATAGTGCCGAATCTGATGAATAGTGCCGAACCCGTCGTCACGTCGTCTGATGAATAGTGCCGAACCCGTCGTCACGTCGTCTGATGAATAGTGCCGAACCCGTCGTCACGTCGTCTGATGAATAGTGCCGAGCCCGTTGTCACGTTGTCTGTTGTGAATATTGTCAAGCTCGTTGTCTGATGTGAGATGCACAACGTACTCGTTGTCTAATGCATAACGTATACGTTGTCCGAGAGCTACATCCTCTGTGCCTCCCGAGCTGCGTCCTATACCTCTCCACAACTCATCCTCCAAAGCACAACATCAGTGCCCGTCCTCAAGCATATATGCTCAATGACCTCACGATAAGTATCTCTATACTATTATGTGCTTGTGTTCATATGTTCATGTGCTTGTGCCTTATACTGTGCTTGTGCCTTATACTGACTTTATCATCGGAGCTTATTTCAGGGTGTCACACCCTCCACTCCAACCTTCTACCGGTAAATCAGAGCGTGGGAGGAGCTGCTGCTGACGTGTGTCCTTTCGGTAAATTCCCCTCACAGTTATGATTCACCCACCCCTAGGGTTCATCGACCCATCCTTGGTTTTTTTTTTTAATTTAATTATATTTTTTAAATTAGAAAACTGTTTTTAACATTAAAAAAACTCTAAAAATAGTATTTTAATTTTAAAAATAGAATTAATATTATTTTTTTAAAAAAAACAAGGATGGTGGGTGAACCCTAGGGGTGGATGAATCATAACCACGGTTAAGGGATTTCAAAAGGGACACGTGGCTACCTCAAGGGGTGATAACCGGATTTGCCAAATCCGATTATCACCATAGAGAATTTGACTCCTAAAAAAATTATTCTCTATGAGTATTAATGAGGAATGCAGCAGTCCAAACTAACAAGAAGAGAAAAATTAAATATACCATATTTAGGTATTACTTCGTAATCTTAGACCTACTTCTAGAGCTCGAGTCACAGCCAATCGCCATTGAATTCAGGGAGAGTTCAATCGCTCCCATAGGTCAAACACGTATCCCCTTTAACTCCTATTAACCAAGATTAAGATTCTCTAATCCTTAGTGTTTAATAATCTAACCTTAATTGTTTGAATAAATATTATAAAAATATTTAACTCTAGTTAAAAAAAATTAACTCCGAAGGTTAAGAATTTTTAATAAAAATATTACACTCTGCATTGTAATGAACACGTTAGAATTAATTTTCTTTGATTTATTTTCACAAAATCAGGTGGAAATTTTCGTAGTTCGTATGTTGCCTAGGAAGTGCTTGAAAATAGTGCAATAGCCAGTTGCAAGATTATGGGTATTCTTGGCGAACTGATCAATGTACTGACGGTATAATGCGGAGATCCCTTATCGGATCCCTAATGTGTTGAATCACCGCTTTAGAATTGTCTTGTTCAACTTATTTGCGTGGTCATTCGTATAATATTTAGAAATTTTAAAGCTAAGGTCTCAACGTACGTAATACGTACCCCTCTGTTATTTAGACTGGTTCTGGATTTTCAATTGTATTTCAGGCTATTAATTATATTTTTATACAAACAAAATTATAATTTTCTCAAAGACTAAAATCTCCAAAGAGCTTTGCCCATGAAGTGCAATAGTACAAAACCATGGCTATACGGGCCAATGCTCCGGTCATTAAGAATGATTTGCAATATGTTGGACAATGACATTAAAACCTACTGTATTTGATAATTAAACTGCAATTCAGCAATTCTTGATCCAAGTTATCATATCATGACCTAACTTATGGTGAGAGAATTTATTTTATCTTACATGCTACATTCTAAAGGTCTTCCCAATGGTATACCTTCATAACTAATTACCAGAGCTTTTAATGAGTAAGCCAAGCATTTTGGAGTTGTAGACATTGTGTAGGAATTTATGTTTATCCACGCAACCCTTTGTTTTGAAAATTCAAGAGCAATTGGTTAATTGCGTTGACCACATTTTATGAATATATTATGATTAGTGAACTCGTGAGTAGCCTCACCTTTCACATCTTCTTTCCATCTTAACAACACCCCTCCCAGTTCTCAGCAATGGTTACTGTGAGGAGAAAATTACCGAATGGACACGCGTAAGCAGCAGCTCCTCTCAAGTTCTGATTTGCTGGTAGAAGGCTGGAGTGGAGGGTGTGATACCCTGACCTGCACTCCGATGATTAAGTAAGTGGGTGTAGGAGATGATGAACAGTAAGAATATATTAGAGTTCGAAGGTCTTAGCCTCTCTCCTCCCCTTTTGCACTGTTTTTCACAGGGTTATATAGACCATCCTTGCCATGGCCATAGGCACCCATTGATGTCCATGCATACCTCGAATCTCTGATATGTACTTCAGTAATCATTTTTGGTAGATCTCCCGGTCATTCGTACTGCACGCGCATCTGCACACAAAAAGAGCAGGCAAAGAGTAGGAACTCTTCCGAGGTGACTGGCATTAAATGCAGCATTAAATGCCATTTAATGCTACGACAATGTTACCCACCTACCATCGTAGAGGTAGGATCAGTCCCAGGCGACTGGGCAGCAACGCCAGATCTTCTAACGTGTTAGGATACGCGATCGTGGACAATAAGACGACGGGTCCGTCGTCAGAGTGAGGACGTGATCGTCGTCCACGAGACCACGGGTCCGTCGTCAGAGCGAGGACGTGATCGTCGTCCACGAGACCACGGGTCCGTCGTCAGAGCGAGGACGTGATCGTCGTCCATGAGACCACGGGTCCGTCGTCAGAGCGAGGACGTGATCGTCGTCCACGAGACCACGGGTCCGTCGTCAGAGCGAGGACGTGATCGTCGTCTACGAGACCACGGGTCCGTCGTCAGAGTGAGGACGGAAATGAATTCAAACGATAACACCACACTGAGGACGAGCTCGTCGTTTCCACACTTAGGTTTTACGAATTTTACCCATTACAAATTGCCCCTTTATGATACTTTGAACGTGGTTCGGAGTGTCATAAATATAGCGAAACGTTAGAGGAGAAGATACGGCTCACCTCAGAATGATGATAGGTCACATACTCTGTACGCGAAGACGTAGCGTCGTGCCAGTTGTATTGCGCGTGCCGAAACGTCATTCCTCATAAATGCCTAGCAGGCTGTCATCATTATCTTCCGGACGCTTCGTTTTTTCCGACGGTTACTTAACTTGGTCGAAAGACCATCCTGCCCTTCGGGCCGCCTACATGTGTGGACACGCGTACGATACAGATCGAGGCCATTATCGTCCTTAGAATCATGGTCTGGCCTATAAGTACCGAAGACCTGGTACTTCTTCTTCACTCGAACTTTTGCAACCTGTTACTCTGCCGGAATTTCTCCTCACCGACGATTTGCTGTTCTGGTTTTCCTCCTTCTCCGGTCGTGCCTCCCCTTGCTTCCTAAATCCAGTTTCGGTAAGAACTTCCTCCTTTCTTTTTGTTCTGTGGTTGTCTTTCCTAAATTTCTTCTTTTTCTCCTTGTTTGTGACCATGTCTGTCGAAATAGTTAGGATAGACAGTGCCGATGAGGCTAGTTGCTCAGGCAGTGCCCCTCACGGTGTTATCACCGGCGCCTCCACATCCAAAACCAGACCAGTGGTTAAGTACGCACTTGACCACTACAGAACTCTTTTCCAAATCCCTTCTCACGTCCACCTCCATTTCGGGGAAGAAGACGTTCTTCCCGACCATCGTTCTTCTTGCACAATCGTCTACCTCGCTCAGTTCGAGGCTGGACTTCGATTTCCCCTTTCTCCCGTCACGGACTCCGTCTTATCTGCCATTCAAATTGCCCCGGGGCAGATGCACCCGAAGTTCTACAAGTACATGTCTCTGATGGACAAGTTCAACAGAGACGGGTATAATGTGGAAGCCAGGCACGTTTTCCACTTCCGCTTCGCCGTGAAGTGTCCCGGGGTTGTGAAGGAGGGAGAGAAGACGTTCTTCACCTGGAGACAAAAACCCAAAATTCCCGACATCGTCACACACCTCCCCGACGTGGAACGGGGTTGGAAGGAGATGCCCTTCGTGGTCTCCGGTGCTTGGAGGGCAGAGACTGCCCGTCCTGTTCCCCACGAATTTACCTCAGGTCTGCTATTATTCATTCGTTTTCCGTTGCCGGTTTTCTGATAACGTGTTCTTGCCACATGGCTAATGATATTTTCCTTTTTCTGCAGAGGCTTCAAAGGTACATTTCTCTGACTTGTCCGTGGAAGAAGAGTACGAGCTCCGGAGAGTTCGCGGCGATAAAGGGGACGCCTACGTCACCTGGAGACCGTCCTCGACTCGAGAGAAAGAGCCCGCTGCAGCAGTAGGGACCAAATCCAAAAAGTCTCGGCGACAAGCTCGCCCGTCGGCAAAGAGACCGCTCGAACAGGCAGCTGCTCTTGGAGAAGAAGAAGAAATGGCAGACCAACCTTCTCCGCGACCCTCACAGGCTCCGGCCTTGACTCGTCCTCCTCGCCCTACCCGTCTATCTTCAGCGGAGAAGAGGGCGGAGAAAAGAGAGAGAGTGGAAGCTCTCAAGGCCATAACGGCGAAGAAGGCTCGGCGAGAAGCTGAGCATTATCGACGGGCCCGAGAGCGCGCATCCGCCGAGATGTCACCTACTCAGGTAGCAACGGTTGGCGAGGGGAGTGGTGTCCCCGTGGAGGAATCTCCAATCGTCAGTAGCGGCTCTCCCACGGAGGTTGTGCTCGCTCCGTCTTCCGTGGCAGAGACTGTTGCCCCCGGGATCGTCCCGGCCTCTGCTCCTTCCCCAGCCGCGAATGTGGCTTCGTCTTCTGCCCCTCCTCGAGAGAGGATCACCATGGGGGGCCCCGCCGAATTCTGGAATCCCGTCTTCCCCAGAGGGTATACCCGCCCTACTGTTGCCCATTCCGCGATGGAGCATGACTCCATCGCCACATCCATGATGTTGGCGATGAGGCTCCCAGCGGATATGGCCGCAACGCGGGATCTTCACTGGATGAGAATGTTCAGTGCTGCGAGCCGAGCTGTTGCCACGGTACGCTTTCATTTCATTTTTTTTATTTTTATTTATTTTTTTTTTTTTACCATCTCTCTTTCTCTTCCTTTTGTAGCTGGGCAACATGCTTGCCGGGATGTACGAGGTCACAGCCGAGAATAGGCGTACCTCCAACGGGTTGAGGGACAAGGTCCTTGACCTGGAGAAGAGGGGAGCCCAGGACGTGAAACGGCTGAATCACGAGCTGATGTCCGTCAAGGCTGATCTTCGGACTGCCAAAGGCACGATTGCCTCGGCTGTGAAACAGCGGGACAAAGCTCGGGACGAAGCCCGTAAAGCGATGGAAGGAGAGAAGGCGGCAGCAGAACAAGCCGAGAGGTCCGTCCTCAGGATCAGTGAGATGGACGAGATCGTGAACTCTCTCCAACAGCGGCTAGAAGCGACGGAAGCTGAGAAGGCAGCACTGGCCGACCAACTCGTGGAGGCCACGGCCGCGAGGGACAAGGAGGTTGAAGCTGCCAAGGAGGCTTTGACGGAGTCTCTACGAGCCCACTTCCAGACGGAGATGGAGCGGCTGATAACTGAAGATCGGGTGGAGACGGAGAGAGAAATCATGAACGAGCTCCGAGAATCGGGACGACTAGTTGAGTCTCCCCAACAATCGAAAGACGAGGCCACTCGTTCTGAGGCTGTGGGTATGGAGATCTCGCCTGGCGAAGAACCCGAGGTACAAGGAGGGGGGCAACCTTCGTCATCTCTTGGACCATCTCCCGTCTTGCCCGAGGCTCCTGCTGAAGTCGCCTCTGCCGATCCTGCTGCTGCTGCTGACGACGTTCCGACCGTTCCTGATGACGCCGTCGTGATCGTTGTCGTTGGCGAAGACTGATCCTTCTCCCTTCCCTTGCTTTTTAATTTTGCATCGGCTGTACCCTTGTTCATCTTATATTATAAACAAAAACATTTTGTTTTATAAGCATCCCCTTTTATGATCACTGCGTTGCAACCGATTGACCCGGAGTAATCGTCTCGTGCAAATAAGACAGACAGCACATAATTAACTCGTGATTGAATATAAATCTCCTAACGAATATTATACGTATCACTTCTAATAACGGGTCGTTAAAGAAGCGGACTAACATTACGGACGTAATTTTGACAACAAGTTCATTTCGTAAAGACGAACTTATGGTAACTCGTGGTGGGACACCATGCTCAGAGGACATTCCATTAGTATAAGCCACCGGTATGCTCAGATGGCAATTCCTTTGTATGAGCCGACTGTGTCCCGTGGTGAGTACCCTGTTCGTGTGAAATGCGCTCGCCGTGGTAACTCGTGGTGGGACACCATGCTCAGAGGACATTCCATTAGTATAAGCCGCTATGATGCTCAGATGGTAATTCCTTAGTATGAGCCACCTGTGTCCCGTGGTGAGTACCCTGTGCGAGTGAAATACACTCGTCGTGGTAATTCGTCTAGAATGTTTTACAACGTAATGTTATTGGAAAAATTAACTCGTGGTAATTCATAACACAACTTTACTGGAAAAATTGTTTTAAATTCATAATGTTCCACGATTTTTGAATTACATTACCTTGTAAGTCTTTAAGGTAGTACACCCCGGGACTCCCGATACGGTCTACGATGTATGGCCCTTCCCAGTTGGGACCCAGCTTTCCGCTATTGATTTCTCGTGTATTTTGGAAGACTTTTCGGAGAACGAGGTCTCCGACTTGAAGCGCCCTTTCCCGTACTTTCTTGTTGTATGCCTTTCGTAACTGTTGTTGATAGCGTTTCATCTGAATGCTGGCGTCTTTCCGCTTTTCTTCCAGTAAGTCTAAGTGAATAGCCATCAACTCGACATTTTTGTTTTCCTCTCCGTGTCTCTTCCATGAACGCGTTGTTGGCAGAAAGACTTCAGTGGGAATAACAGCTTCCGCCCCGTATGCTAAAGAGAACGGGGTCTCGTTCGTAGGGCTCCGTGGTGTTGTTCTGTATCCCCACAACGCATTATGCAATTCGCTGGTCCATTTTCCCTTGGAGTCTTCCAGTCTTCTCTTGAGGGCATTCAAAATATTCTTGTTGGCTGCTTCGGCAAGGCCATTCCCTTGAGGATAATAAGGAGAAGAGAAGATGTGCTTGATTTTCAACTCTTGGCAAAAGTCGGCGATAAGCTTTCCTGTGAATTGCTTCCCGTTGTCAGAAATGATGGATTGCGGGATGCCGAATCTACAGATAATGTGTTCCCACAAGAATTTCTTCACTTCTTGTTCTCTAATACGTGCCAGGGGAACAGCCTCGATCCACCGGGAGAAGTAATCCGTGGCCACAAGCAGAAAAATTAAATTACCGGGAGCTTTGGGGAAGGGTCCCATGATGTCAAGTCCCCAACGAGCGAAAGGCCAAGGTTGAGATACGGTATTGAGTTCTTGAGCGGGGGCATGAATCAACTTCGCATGATGCTGACACTGGCTGCATTTTCGTACGTACTTTTGTGCGTCCGCTTACATGTAAGGCCAAAAATACCCTTGCCCCAGAGCACGATGAGCGATAGTCCGTCCTCCCGAATGGATGCCGTAAATCCCTTCGTGGAGCTCGGCCAAAATCCTCTCTACGTCTTCCGGATGCACGCATTTCAAAAGAGGTCCTCCAAAGGATTTACGGTACAGTTCTCCATCCACAAGGGTGTAACGGGGAGCTTTATATTGTATTCGTCTTGCTTCCTTTGCATCAGAGGGGAGAATTCCATTCTGCAAATAAATAACTATGCCCGTCATCCAGCTCGGCACTTGACTTACAGATAACACCGCGCGTTGCGTCTGCAGTTCAATAGAGGGGTATTCTTGATACTCCATGAGGATCGTTTTGGGTTCATCGGCTTGCATCATCGAGGCGAGGTAGGCCAATGCATCAGCATGCCTGTTATCGTCCCTTCTGACATGTTTGATCTCGAGAACATCAAAGGCTCTCCGTTGTTCTTGTAAAAATGCAGCGTAGCGCTTCATCCGCTCATCCCGACATTCATAGGTACCGTTGACTTGGTTCACCACGAGCTGTGAATCACAGAACACCCGGAGTTTAGAAATTCCCAATTCTCGGGCACTCTGCAACCCAAGGATTAACGCCTCATACTCAGCTTCGTTGTTGGAGGCAGCATAACCAAGGCGCGTCAACTTCTGCACTTTAACATGATCAGGGCTGACAAGAACAGCACCAAGTCCCGAGCCGCTGACATTAGACGACCCGTCAACGTACAAGAGCCAATCGCACCACGCCGTCAGTTTTGTTCCGTCTCCAGTCCCTGTTTCCACAACGGGATCCTCCTCCGCGTCGTCTGGGAGTTCGTGACGGTCGGACTCCGCTGAAGTTTCGGCCTCGTCCACGGGGAAATCGGCTAAGAAGCTTGCAACGGCCTGCCCCTTCTCTGCGGTTCGGGCCTGATATTGGATATCGAACTCGCTAAGCGCCACGGCCCATTTCGACATGCGTCCCGCGGTTTCAGGTCGTCCAGTTTTCAAAGGGTACGTGGTGATGACGACGATGGTGTGTGCCTGAAAATAAGGACGTAACTTCTCAGCTGAAAAGACAAGAGCCAGGCATACCTTTTCCATTCTGCTGTAATTGGATTCTGCCTTGTGGAATGTTTTGCTGACGAAATAGACAGGCTTCTCTACGCCGTCGTGATTTCTGAGTAACACGGAACCAATGGCTCGTTCCGAGACGGAGAGATAGAGGTACAATACTTCACCAGATTCAGGTACAGAGAGGATCGGAGCGGAGCCTAGATACGTCTTCAAGGCGGCGAAAGATTGGGAACACTCCTCGGTCCATCTGAAGACGGAATCCTTTCTTAGCAATTCGAACAGAGGTCTGCATCGATCAGAAGACTTTGATATGAACCGGTTGAGAGCAGCGATACGGCCCGTCAGTTTTTGAACTTCTTTCCTTGTCTTTGGTTCCGGCATATCTATCAGAGCACGGATCTGCGTGGGATTTGCTTCAATGCCCCGTTGGCTGACGAGATAACCGAGGAATTTGCCCGAGGCGACGCCGAATGTACATTTCTCAGGATTTAACTTCAGATTGAAAGTACGTAAAATAGAGAACGGCTCCGCCAAGTCAGCCACAAGAGAGACCCGAGTTCGGCTTTTCACAACGATATCGTCAATATACACCTCCACCGATTTACCGAGCAAGGGTCCAAACATCAGATTCATCAATCGTTGGTAAGTGGCCCCGGCATTCTTCAGGCCAAAGGGCATGACCCGGTAACAGAACAGGCCACGCTCCGTTATGAAGGCCGTCTTCTCTTGATCGTCCTCCGCTAAGAGGATTTGATTATAACCCGAATACCCGTCCATGAAACTCAACATCTCGTGACCCGCGGTCGCTGTGATTAGTCTATCTATTCTGGGAACTGGGAAGAAATCTTTCGGGCAAGCTTTATTAACATTGGTGAAATCGATGCAGACTCTGACTTTCCCGTTCTTCTTCGGAACAGCTACTACATTGGCTATCCACTCCGGATATTGGACCTCACGAATGAACCCATGTCGAATTAACTTGTCGATTTCTTCATTGACGGCATCATGGTACGCCGGGGCGAGTCTACGAGGCTTCTGTTTAACTGGATTGACCACGGGATCCACGTTGAGGTGGTGACAAATGATTTCAGGACGGATACCCGTCATGTCTTCATGTGACCAAGCGAAAACGTCAAGATTCTTCCTCAGAAAATTTACCAACTCCCGCTCTTCATCTGTTGTCAGACAAGTCCCGATCTGTAGTATTCTTGGCTCGTTCTCCGTCCCGAGGTTGACAAGCTTCGTGGGTTCAACAGAATGGTTTACCAGTGATTCACCCGTGCTCTCCTCTTCCACGGATCCGACCTGTAATTGCTATTTGAGCGGGTTGGGTGAGGCGTAATCACACTTCTGCGATGCTAGCTGGTCTCCTTTTATTTCACGTGGTCCGTCCTGGGTGGGGAATTTCAGTACCTGATAATAGGAGGACGGAACAGCTCTCATTTCGTGAATCCACCATCGCCCCAAAATAGCATTGTATGGGGACGGGGCGTTGATAACGGAGAACCTGGTGGGTAGGGTGATAGGTCCAGCTTTGACTGACAAGATGACTTCTCCTAGGGGTTGCATCGAACTTCCTTCGAATCCTATCAAGGGGGTCTGTGCAGGGACAAGAACCGCCGGATCCAACTCCATCTTTGCGAAAGCATGGAGATACAGGATATCTGCTCCGCTACCAGGGTCGATGAGCACTCGCCTGATGTCGAAATCGCCAATTCTCATAGACAGGACAAGAGCATCGTAATGAGGCCTAACCACAGTTGTCATGTCTTGATCAGTGAACGATAGGGCCTGCTCGACTTCCTTCGTCGTCGACCGCACCTGACAAACTTTTGCCACGTGTGATAACTTCCTCGTCTTCGCTCGATACTGCTGCTCGACATCTACTTCCGGTGTCCGAGCGCGATGGATGACGTTTATGACTCCCTTTGGTGCTTCTCCGCCTCGGCTCACATGACCAGAGGGCTCTCCCTCGTGAGACCGAGTGGAGGGCTCCGTAATATGCCCCTCTTCTCTCCCAGAATCCACGTATTCTCCCAGATAGCCCTCACCGACTAATCTTTCCAAGTATTCTCTCAAGATGCGACAACGATTTGTGAGATGCCCATGGCATTTGTGGTACTGACAGTATTCATGCGCCCTGGGTCCCGTGGTGACGTCACGAACGGTCCGCGCTGGCCATTCGAAATATGATTTGTCTTCCATCGTCTTCATGATCGTCGCCGGGCTTGCTGAGAAGTTGACTTGGCCACCACGAGACGCGAAAGGACGTCTTTCTGTTGCTCGATTCTCCCTCTCCTTGTAATGCCCGGGTTCCTCTCGTCCCTGATAGACACGGTCGTCCCTCCGCCGGAGATTGGACCGTAGATCCGTTTTCCTTGACGAGTCTGCATCTTGGCGGATTCCCAGCGAGAGTCGATTCGGTCCTCCTTGTCGTTCAACGTACACAACTTTTTCCTGTCGTATGCGTCTGCGTGGTTCCTCGTCACTGGAAGATGATTCATACTTCGATCTCTTCCCTCTCTTTGAGGAGGGTCTGCTTCCCCACTCCACAGCGTCTACCCCTCGTGCTCTGGGCCTCGTCGTTGCCGCAATATCCTCCTCCATCCTTCCGTACTTAGAGGCACGGACTATCAGCTCGTCCATCTTGATCGGACAGTCAAGGGCAAGAGACTCGTAGAGTTTGGAACTCTTGGGTATGGCGTTTTTGAAGGCCGCTATGCAGGTGCAGTCCTCAATCTTGTCGATATTAGAGACTTCATCGGTAAACCGTTGAATAAAATCTCTGAGGGACTCTGCCGACTTCATTCTCATGGCGAAGAGGGAATCTGCACCCGCTTTCTTCTTCTTGTTGATGATGTACTGGTCAATAAAAACTGACCGGAGATCAGCCATGCACCTGATCGACCCTGCGGGTAGATTACGGAACCATCTTGCAGCCGCTCCAGTTAGGCTGCTAGGAAAGGCTTTGCACAGGAGATTGTCATCCGGGTTACGGATAGCCATGGCATTTTTGAAGTCGGTCAGATGGTCAATAGGATCCCTCCTCCCGTCGAACTTGACAAAGTTTGGTACCGTGAACTTTGATGGGGTATAGGATTCGACGATCTCCTTGGAGAAAGGAGACGTCTCCTCCTCGTCCTTATATTTTTGAGCATACTGATCGAGAGAGGCTCCACCTGTTGTTCCTCTGACTCGAGCGTTAATCAAAGCTTCCACGTCTTTGAGGGTCAGGCTTGTCTTCAACCCGTCGTCGCTGACACGAAGATCTCGATTTTCAGCACGTGCACCAAGAGAACGAGGGTGGGTAGCTTCTTCAGTAGAAGGAGTGAGAGTGAATCTTCTTTCCAGATTCTCTGGCGCAGACGACGAGATCGGGGCCGTTCTCTTGGGGGGAGGAGAAGGAGGGAAATTGAGTCTACGAGCTGCAGAACCTCCTCTAGGAGATTCGTCATCGATTTCCAAGTTTCCGTGCTCCAAAGCATCAAGTCGCTCCTGCAGTGACTGTTGTTGGCTGACTATCTGGGCCAAAGTGGCCTGTTGTTGTTGTAATAGTAACAAGAGGGGATCAGATATGGTCATGGGCCTTTCTGGCTGTCCAGAAGATGGGCCTGACGTGAATGTTTGCGCGGTGGAAGGAGTGCACGAAATGGCTTGAAGGGGCTGGTTCTCAATGATAGACTGAGGAGTTTGGTCTGCCATGCTGACTGAAAGAAGTGGTGTGAGCAAAGGGTGGTTTCGGTTAAGAATTCCCACAGACGGCGCCAATTTTGTGAGGGGAAAATTACCGAATGGACACGCGTAAGCAGCAGCTCCTCTCAAGTTCTGATTTGCTGGTAGAAGGCTGGAGTGGAGGGTGTGATACCCTGACCTGCACTCCGATGATTAAGTAAGTGGGTGTAGGAGATGATGAACAGTAAGAATATATTAGAGTTCGAAGGTCTTAGCCTCTCTCCTCCCCTTTTGCACTGTTTTTCACAGGGTTATATAGACCATCCTTGCCATGGCCATAGGCACCCATTGATGTCCATGCATACCTCGAATCTCTGATATGTACTTCAGTAATCATTTTTGGTAGATCTCCCGGTCATTCGTACTGCACGCGCATCTGCACACAAAAAGAGCAGGCAAAGAGTAGGAACTCTTCCGAGGTGACTGGCATTAAATGCAGCATTAAATGCCATTTAATGCTACGACAATGTTACCCACCTACCATCGTAGAGGTAGGATCAGTCCCAGGCGACTGGGCAGCAACGCCAGATCTTCTAACGTGTTAGGATACGCGATCGTGGACAATAAGACGACGGGTCCGTCGTCAGAGTGAGGACGTGATCGTCGTCCACGAGACCACGGGTCCGTCGTCAGAGCGAGGACGTGATCGTCGTCCACGAGACCACGGGTCCGTCGTCAGAGCGAGGACGTGATCGTCGTCCATGAGACCACGGGTCCGTCGTCAGAGCGAGGACGTGATCGTCGTCCACGAGACCACGGGTCCGTCGTCAGAGCGAGGACGTGATCGTCGTCTACGAGACCACGGGTCCGTCGTCAGAGTGAGGACGGAAATGAACTCAAACGATAACACCACACTGAGGACGAGCTCGTCGTTTCCACACTTAGGTTTTACGAATTTTACCCATTACAGTTACTACTACTAATATGAATGCTTATATACTTTTGATTTTTCCTTCTATGAGCTTTGAATACAGTACTAAAGAGTTGTTACTGAAATTTAAGAGCTATAGTCCATTTCTCAGTTTGGAGCACTCTCTTGGTCCAATTATGTAGTTTAATTACGGCATGTGAAGAAGGTGAAGTTGTTTTTCTTGTTATTTTGCTTTTCTTTTGAGATGAGATGAACTTTGATCATGCATCCTAGGCTTTGTAGCACTTTAAACATATTGCCACTTCTAACTTGGCTAAAATTTTAAAATCTTAACTTACCGCTTCCTCGGTGTCCTCAAATGGAGCCTCTTATTCTCTTAATAACCAAATAATTAACAATAATCTGTAAGCTGATTTTTTTTTTCCCTGGTCTATCTTATTTTGTAAAAAATCATTTTTAGTTGGCATCTTCTTATTGTTGGTTATCTTTAACCAACATGTTGAGTAAGAGAGGATAATCTAGTTTCAGATCAGCCTAAAACGTACAGAGGTATTGGCCGTACTAAACTGGTGATAAATGATGAACTTAAGATAGAGAAGAAGACAAGAGAAGTGTGATGCTGGGATAAAGAGAAGGGCCATGGAATTGAGGTAGCTGATCTCAGAGGCTGAGCTCACTGGTTGCTCTTTCTCTAGTGATCTGTTAATTCGTGAATTTTAGTCCCTTTTCCATAAGGTAAGGTCTTCTTTTATAGGAAATAAGAGATTTAAAACCATTAGGATGTGTGAGATGAATATTTTTTATTAGTATCGCTATGATATAAGACGCACTTAGTGGATTTATTTCCACAGGCACAATGTGGGTGCAACACGTGGTGTTCTTTAGAATTCCTTCCCAAAAACCCATGATTGCTACTCTTTTTTAGGAGGTAGAATTCCCGCTACCCTATAATAATATAATAAGAGATGTGTTGACACTTGTTGCCACCACCTTGCGTTTGGGGGAGGCTTGTGACTCGTGCTTTTCTGATATGTTTTTGGTAAAGGTAATAATACACCTTTCACACAAACATAGCCCCACCACAACACACGCGCGGCTCACACACAAAACTTAGACACAACTATTTAACCAAAAGGGATATCTTTGTGAGAGCGAGGAGCATTATATAGGACCCAGAAGCACACGTATAGACCCTTTTCGTGAGAGATGCGTTGAGTCTGTCTTGTGTGTGGGGCCGTGTTTGAGTGTGGTTGGCCTATATTTGTGTGAGTTTTGTATTATTACCTTTACCCAAAAAACAAGAAAAACAAAACGGCAATAGAGGGTTGACGGTTGGATGGCAAATAGCTTGAATAAGGTACTGATAAAAGCACTACTTAGTGGACCCATAGGTCTGTTTACTATCTTACCCCGCGTCCTCGTGTCCCTTTTAACACCACTTTAATTATGGTTAAGCTTAATAAAATTAAAATTAAGATTTTGGTGTTTTTTTTTCAGAAAAACCATGGTTGGATTGCTTAACCCTAAGGGTGAGTGAATCTTAATTAGGAGGTGAGTATTTAAAATTGGGGCAGGAACAATGAGGACCGGTCCTTCCGTTTCCAAATGGGAACCACGGCTACGTTAACTATTTCCCATAAAAAAAAATTAGTATACTTATCAAATCGAACCCATCACGAGCTAGGTGTCAAGACACTTATGTTTTGTTTGAAAAATGATCCTTTCCTTCTCTGAAGAGGGGAGGGACACGACTTGCTCCTAACAAAACCTTTTAAGATGCGGTTGAAAATATCCATTTGTCTCAGTAGCCTAAAACGAATACTAACCATACTAAGTTACGACCTAATAGTATATCTTGAAGTAAAGCCTTTCAATTGTTTTTCCGGCTAGTAATCAAAGCTAGAAGGAAAATACTTAGCCAGTTGGCGTAGCCCAGTAATATTGTATCCCCTCACTAGAAGGAGGTCCCGGGATCAATCCTGAGGAGTGCGTTTTGGTTTTCTCCCCACCCTTAGCCCAGCTTCTAATTTCTAGCATTTACCACTACAGGTATTAATTTTTTAATTTTCTTTTTGGAAGGTAAACTTAGATATTTGGCTTTAAAAGGGAGAAAGTGGTTTGGATTAATCAAATAGATAATTGAGTAGAGAGACACCTCGGGGGAAACGATGACCATTCACTAGGAAGCTTCCTTCGTCTAATTCGATCTCTTCCCCTAACGACAGAGTCTCAGTATTATCCTCATTACATGAAGATTTGAAATAACCGTTTGGTCTTGATTAAAGTTTAAGAGGTGGTCGAGATTGAATAGGTGGAGGGAGATGAGAGCATGGGTTTGTGTACGGGAGGGGTATTCTTCATTGACTATGATGGACCTCTTCACATTTGTTTCTATTTTTTTTTTTTTTTAGGACTTTGCTATTGAGACCCCATTAGGGCCGAGACTATCGAGACCATGCTCTAAGAGCATGGGATTTCAAGTGGGGCCTATTTCACATTGTAGGCCGGCCCACCTGAAATTCCATGCTCTTAGAGCATGGTCTCGGTGGTCTCGACCCTAAGGGGGTCTCAGAAGCTATTTTTTTTTTTTAATGATGGACTTCCCACTGCTACTTGTCCAAGTGGAGACTAGAGAACTTATTTAAAAATTAGGAGAAAATACATTTACACCCCCTGAGATTTGATGAAATTACACATAGACCCTCTCAGTTTTCAAAAAATACATTAGGTACCCTTACTTTTCAAAATAATTGCACTTACACCCCTTCCGTCAGTTGATCGTCGGTCAACTAACAGATGTGCTAATGTCATCAGTTAAACTTTATAAAATTCCAAAACTATCCCTTGAATCAGTTTGGGTAAAATACATTTACGCCCCCTAAGGTTCTAGAAAATACACATAGACCCCCTCAGTTTTCTAGAAAATACATTAGGCACCTCCCAATGAAAAATTCCTGGCTCCTCCCTTGTACCCCCAATCAAAAATTCCTCGTTCCACCCCTGTACATGATTAGAGGAGCTTTATAGAAAATCTCTCAGTTTATGATACTTTACCATCTCCTTTTTTGTGGACTTTCTTCTAAGAGAATGTGGGTTGCAGCTGACCAAACTAGCTCGGGTCAAATGTGGGTCGAAAATGGCCCTTTCGTTAACTCTATACAGGCTGGATGGTTTGTGTCTCCACCATTATACAGGTAGAGTCCAAGATGCTAAAGATAGACAAAAAGAGCCCCCCAAGAAATACAGGCAAGACTCAAATAATCAATGTTACAATCACGTCAAAAGAGATTGAAACATGAAAACAAATTTTAACGAGCTGATAACTTGGAAATGATTATATCTGCTCTTACAATGAAACATGAGGTCTGAAACTTGTCCATGGGTTCTTGTAAATAATATACCCTTTGTGATGATGTGTTCATCTGTCATCAATATATAAAACTTGGAAAAATTCAATAAAAGAATAGATTCATCATAAAGCTTGGAAAAAAAAAAAAACAGACTTAATAGCAGCCTAGGTAATTGTTAGCCAAAATATTGGAATCTTTGATGCTAGACAAGATAACTATCAATCCATAATCACACAATGTAGCGTGAACAGTCACAGTAACTTTTAAATGCTGCTACTTCACTCCAGGAAGTAAATTCATCTTCAAACCAACATAGATTCTTTTTAAGCCTACCAAACATAGATTCTTTCAAACCAACATAGTTCTTAGTAATACAATATAGTTGTATCATAGTTAAAGCTATCATAGTTCAGCCCTCTAATTCACAAAAAGAAATTCAAAAGCAGAGCAAAGTGTATTACTAAGAACTTAAATTACGCAACAAAATGATCCCAAAAAGCATATTTCTAAGACAATAAATCCACCATTAAAGACTAAACTCAACGAACATGCTGCTTTGTGAACCTTGTGTGTTGTGAACAGAACTTTGTGTCCCTTCATTTGTTTCTCTCCTCCTACCAACACTCCTTCCAGCACCTGACCTGCCATTGCCACTCCTTCCACCACCTCTGCCATTCCTTGACCTTCCAGCCCTCCCTCCACTTCCAGCTGGTGCTCCTTGACACGTGCGCTTGTTGTGACCATACTGCTTACATCTTTGGCACCTCACTGAACCTGACCTCCTGCTGCTTCTAGGGGCAGACTCATCTGCTTCTCTCCTCCTATTCTTTTTAGGCCTACTAGGCCTTCGATGGAGAGATGGAGGATTAATGGACTCAAGGTCCAATGCAGGCCACATGGACTCATCTGGTATAGGGTGGATGAGGTGTGAGTATGTCTTCAGATACACTTCCTTTGTGAAATAGGCATCCACAAACTCTTCAAGTTCCAATCTCTTGTAACGGAGTGCTGCCATTGCATGCTTGCATGGAATCCCAGTGATCTACCAGGCTCCACAAATGCATTCCCTTTTTTCAATATTTCCCACATACCCCACATTATCATCCAATACTTCATAACCAGGCCCTCCAACAAATACCACATTGCAGAATCTTGACTTATCACCTATCTCCTTCAGTTTCCTTTTAACCCTTAGTGTTGCCCTTCCACCCCAAGTCAACCCCTTCTCATACCTCTTTTGCATTCTGGTCATAAGTTTCCTTCTTAAAAACTCTATCATAGTCATAATGGGTTTGCTTCTCTGTATACCCAACCACCCATTGAATGATTCTGTAATGTTGTTGGTTACATGGTCAGATTTTACGCTTTTATTAAATGCATGTGCAGACCATGTGGATGGATCAATCTTCGCCAGATACTCAAATGCCTTGCTATCATGCTTCTTGATATGGTCCATTTCATACTTAAAGGCATGTACGCTTGTGGCTCTGGAAGCCCTCCAAAAATGAGTCTTCAACTCTGAACCAGGGTGGTTTGCTCTAAAGTTGTTGTATATGTGCCTAGCACAATACCTGTTATTTGCCTCAAGTAAAATTTCTTCTATTGCAAGGAGCACACCCTATAAATAAATGTGCACATGTCAGTCATGATGAACACAATATAATGAAGTAATTTAATAAAGATTTACATAAATGATGAATTACCTTTTGCCTATCAGTCATGAGAGTAAGGTCTCTCACATCTCCAAGAACACTATGTAAGCAGTGAATGAAAAAATTCCAGCTGTCCTTCGTCTCTGACTCAACCACAGCAAATGCAATAGGGTAGATCCTCAGATCACCATCCAGTCCAATAGCAGTAAGCAGCATACCACCAAATGGGCCCTTCAGGAAGCACCCATCCATGCCAATGAAGGGCCTGCACCGTGCTAGAAATCCCTGCTTCATAGCATCAAGGCAGAAAAATAACCTTTTGAAGGTGGGTTGATGATTAATAGTCACCCTATCTAGTTGAATTTTAACCATACTCCCTGGATTTGTCCTCCTCACCATTTCAGCATATGTTGTAAGTTTTTCATAACTTTTCCCATGATCCCCTTCTAGAATTTCATTTGTTCTTCTTCTTGCCCTATATAACCTGCTCTGACTGCATTCAATTCTAAATATATCTTTCAATTCAGCTTGCATTCCATTAATTTTCATATCTGGATTTGCCTTGAGATTCTTAGCCAACTTTTTAGCTATCCATACTAAATTGGCTTCATTTACCTGATCAACTCTTACACACGTGTGATCAGGTGTATATGATTTGATCTTGTAAGTGGATTTATCTGATATAGGAGACACATGAATCCTCCAACGACATCCATCAGCAGCACATCACCCTAACTCTTTCATTTTTAATTCTTCTTATAATGATCCCTTCTTGTACTATATAGTCCTTTAGCATGTCCCTAAACTTTTGCAAAGTGCTAAACTCTTGGCCAACTTTGAACACTATCTTCCCATCTGGTTCCCTCATAAATTCATTAGCTCCCAATCCCCTGCTAACTCTATTGCCATATCCCTCAGGCTCTGACCCAAAACTGTGAATACCATCACTATCCTCATCATATGATTGGAAGTTAGATAATACACCATCACTGTCTTGGCTCATGCATTCATCCCTCCATTCATCTTCACCATCATCACTTGTGTCACCATCATCACTGTCAACCCTCCATTCATCTTCACCATCATCATACCATGCCGACCCCTCCTCAAAAGGGTCCATGTAATGTAATTAAAACTGTTCCTGAAATTAAAGACCATAAACAAATAAATGGTGTATGAATAAACAATTGTACAATGAAGAATAGATAAATATCCAAAAGTATAACACTATTTCCCAGTTGGAGTATTTAAGGTTTGTGGTTTGTGCTTTGTGGGATCTACTGCGCATATATATATTTGGTGCATCTTGTGCACCTATGCATTAAACACAATCTATGCTAAACTTATATAGTTAGAAGGATGAGAATACAACACCACACAAATAAAGAATGCAATTCTACTAACAAACAGAATCTAAGAAAAGCTGAAAACTCATCTCATTTTCATGTATCAATCATTAATCATGCTATGAAGCCATAATCTATGCTAACACATTGAGAATGATGGATGAGCTCGGTCATTTATGAGGAAAATGGAACTAAAATCTTCTGAACTTTAATGGTGATGATTAACATTTCAAAACAGCAATAATGAACAAATAAGGGTTCAATCAGTTTGGTTGTTGCAGGTTGTCACACGCTTGTTTGATAGTATATATTGTTCATTGCATTTATTTTCTTTATAAAATTCAAAAAAAAAGGGACGATGTTGAAATTGGAGAAACATTGGGGTCATGTGAATGTTAAAGCTGAAACATATACAGTATATGAAACAAGTCAAAATTGCTTAGTTGAATAAACCTACCATTGTTTAGTTGCATAACTATCTCTCTGAAATGCATTAAATAAACATGGCAAGACATAACCCTACAACTAGCAAAATCACATGTGGTGTAGTGGGTCAAAGCAAGGATATGCCAAACACATGTGGACAAAAGCGAAGATGCTCTTTCTTCAAGTGGGTTATGTCCTCACGCATCTCAATGTGAGGTGTGCCATTGAAATCACTTGAAAGCTACCATTGTGGGACCTCCAAATTTCTGCAACCAGATTCTAAAGGTTCTGAAATCACTTGAAAACTACGGATTCTAAAGGTTCCGAACCAGACATGTGGGACCTCCAAACTTTTGCAACCAAAAATCCCTTAAAAGCTACCGGAGAAGATGATGGAGAAAAACGAGTAGAGAAAGCAAAGGGGAAAGCTTACCGGAGAAGACGATGTGACAGTTGCCAAAGAAGATTTATCGCCGTTGGAGCCTTAGATGGTCTAGGGTTTTGATTTCATGATTTGGGAAAAAATAAAGGGAAAAACGATGATTACTAAAAAAAAAAAGAGAATAATAAAGGGAAAAACACAACTTTCGTAGGGGTAGTTTTGGAACTTTATATGGTTTAACTGATGACATCAGCACATCTGTCAGTTGACCGACGGTCAACTGACAGAAGGGGTGTAAGTGTAATTATTTTGAAAAGTAAGGGTACCTAATGTATTTTTTGAAAACTGAGGGGGTCTATGTGTATTTTCGTCAAACATCAAGGGGTGTAAATGTATTTTCTCCTAAAAATTAAGTTTAGCTGGACTATAGATTGTTAAGTTAAAAGTTAATTAGGTGTCTAGATTTTTTGAAGTAGAAGTTTTATCCTTGATTTTTAGAAAAATAAATCATAAAAAATTTAACCTTAGGATTAAAAAACTTAACCCGAGTTCAAGGAAGTTGAAGGGAGCGTATGTGTGAGAGGGAGGAGCAATAGTTCGCTCCTGCTTATGGAGCGAACTATTGCTTTTAAGGTTAAAACATCTACTTCAAAAAGATGTAGACATCCAATTAACATTTAAGTTAACAATATAAAGTCTAAATAAGCTAAAATTTTCAAATAAACTCTTAATTATTTAGATTAGTATTACCAAACGTGTTTGGATTGGATTTTAATAGCCAAAATCAATTTTGGTAAATCGATTGTGCAGAAATTAATTGTCAAATAATCATTTTTCTCACATAATAGTATTCGGGGATTACGATTATGAGTCTTTCAACTTCTTATTCCCCAAACATTATTAGTTAAAAAAGTGATTATTTGACTACGTTCTGATCCAGCAAATCGACTTTTCAGATGAGTTCCATAGTTTTGGTCAGGACAAGTGGATTATTATTTGACAATAAATATCTACACAATCAATTTTATAACAATTAATTTTTGGCTAATAAAATCTAATCCAAACAATTTCATCTCACTAGTTATTTGCTTCTAGAAGATGCTTTTAGTGTAAGGCAATCAAGTTTTTGTGTAAAGGACAGGTAAGGGTCTCTCTCTCTCTCTCTCCACACAAACACAACTTTAGTAATAACCGTAGAGGATATCATTCCATATGTTCACCAAAAGAGAGAGACTGAAGAACAAAAAAAAGTGCGAGGGGGAAAGAGAGGATTTTTTCACACAATTAACTTCTTTAACCCTCTCACGTGCAGCGCACGGGTTCAACTAGTTTTTCCGTAGGACATGCAGGTTCGGTTCAGGCATCCCTACTTTGTTGATTTTTCTATTTTAAACCTATAAGGTTATTAACATTCACAAAGTAAAGTTTAACAACGTTCATGTGAGACTAAAATGAGATTTTGTTGACAGCATTCTTTGTAATGAAAAATACTACCTCAATTGAAACTAATTCTCTAGATGGAGGCGACAAGTGTCGCTACATCTAATCCATTACCTTGAAAACTATAACTTTCTCTTATTTGAATTTTTTGCTTCTTAACTTGGAGGGATAACAATGCCATACAAACAACTATCATCGTGAGACTTCGGAAAAAAAAAAAACAACAGAATTGTTAGACCGGGGAAGCACACTTTTTCATGTAATTATAGAAAAAGTGGTGGTGCAAAATTAGTTTTCTTTATAATTATAAAAATGTCATTACTTTTTATCACTAATTCCAAAAATGCTCCTGATTTTATTTTATTTTCTAAAAAAGATGGGAGGAGGGATTATGAGAGTATTTATAGCATTCCTCATTTTATAAATGGGTCGGTAGTGTTGAGTCTTCTTACTGTACCCAGCTCAAAATTGTCGTAACCGTCTGATCTTCTGACATTCTTATGGATAATTGAGATTGGATCACAGTCAATTGTGATTCATCACTCTCACATAGTTTGACCATGGTTAAGAATCATTTACCCTTAGGGTTCATTTAATATAAAAATATTTAAAGAACTCTAGTTAAAAAAATTTAACCCTTAAAGTTAATATTTTTTTTAAAAAAAACCAAAGTTATATTATTGACCCCCAAGATTAATGAAACTTAACTACAATTAATAGGGTTAAAAGGAAAACGTATTGATATGTGGGTGCAATTAAACTAGGGGAGAGTTCATCCCACTACTCGTTCACTTTCGAGAAGATGCTTGGTGTAAAGCAATCAACATTTTTGTGCAGGCCTCTCTCTCTCACAACTCACTTTTACTTTTATTATTTTTAATTGGGTAAATTATACTGACCTCCCCTCAGGTTTGACGAAATTTCAGAAACCTCTCCTCTTATTTCTAAAATTAGACTTACTACCTCTATGAGTGTTTAAAGTTAACATTGTTAATTGAGAATCCACTTTTACTATACCCCCATTTCACTAGGCTTGTGAAATATTTGGTGCTAGTGGTCTCCTTCCTATCTCCCAGATGAACAACTTGTGTGAATGTGATGCTTGAAAGACATTTGTGTATGTGCCAATAGTTGAAGGAAAAAAAAAACTTAATTTATGTTTTGTTAATTAGTGTTTATCTTTTAATCAAAATTAAGTTTCTGTTCAAAATAAAGGATACTGACATACTCTCATAGTGTCACTAAGGCTCCGTTTGTTTGCACCTAAATTGTTTTACGACATAAACCATTTACAAAGAAAAAGTTTTTATGGTAAAATATGATTATTTTTTTTTACCAATTTTTTTGTGTTTGCCTGCATTCTTTGAAAATAAGATGGGATATTTTTTGTAGAGAAATATAAAAATTAAAACTAAGAAAATTTAAAATATTAAAAAAATTAATTTTTGTTTGGTGAATATGGGTCATTTTGCAAACTTTAAAAACATATTCTAAGAGAAATTTTATGGGAAAATGACTTACGGGTTTTTGAAATGTAAGTTATTTTCTCTAAAAGTTGTTCATTTTCCATAAAACATTTTATTTAGGAAATAAATTTACGAGCAACCAAACGCACATAAATGACATTTTCCGCGGTTTGAATTTCTCCTATTTTATATCGAAACAAACAGAACATAAAAGTCTAACACCCCTTATTTATGTTCATGTTGAAGAGTTTTTGTTAAAAGAACAAGTGAGTTAAAAAAACATTTTTAGTGTAATTGGTATTTCGGGGGTAATTCTAGTATTTTAAATTATTTAAACCATAACATCATCAAAATCCGTCAATGTTAATAACGACATATTAATGAAAGGGGGAATCTATTACCACAACTTGAAACATATGGGAGGGTAGTGTAATTTCATAAACAAAAGAGGTGATTTATGAAATTTTGCCAAAGTTCAGGGGAGGTCAGTGTAATTTACCCTTTTTTAATTTCCAAAATAAATTATTGAATTAAAATTTTCTCTGAGGCTTATAACTTTCAAAATTAAAAACTTGCTTTCAACGAAAAATAGCTTATTGAAATCTCAAATCAAGACACGGGATCATCTCCAGTTGGTGCTGGCGAGGAGACCGCTAGCACCCACTATCATGACGTCGCATACCTCATGTAAGCTTATTGTGCATGTACATCAATGCATACATAGATATGTGACGCCATGGGAGTGGGTGCTGGCAGTCTCCTCGCCAGCACCAACTGGAGCCAAGTCTCATATCAATAACTACCCAAAGCCCAAAGATATTCAAACATGATCATATGCAATTATAATTAAAAGGAAAATAATCACCTCCTCAGTGACTCGAGGAGAGGGAGGCATCTCGGCTCCCTTTTTCGTGTCACGCGTCTCCTGTTTAACTTCCTTCAACTGTGGTTAAGATTCACTCACTATTGGTTAGGATTCACCCATCTAACCTTGGTCTTTAGAAGAAAAAAAATTTAAGCCTTAGGTTAAAGAAATTTAACCCGAGTTAATGGTAAAGGAAGAGGCAGCTTTGTGAGAGCAAGGAGCAATAGTTCGCTCCTCGCCCATGATTTTCAAAAAGAGAAAATAATGGTTTATTTTCTCCTCGCCAATGATTTTTTGTTTTTAAAAGTAGCGCTTAAACAAGTAGACACACATAACGGTAGGCGCAATAAGACGCGTTTGCATTTGCGTTTGCATTTGCATTTGCATTTGCATTTGCAATAAACAACACCACAAGGCGATCTGTAAGTCTGTAGCACAAATTTAAATTTAAATTTGCATTTGCATTTGCATTTGCATTTGCAATTGCAAAATAAGACACATTTGCATTTGCAATAAGCAAATGACGCGCATTTGCAAAGCATTTGCATTTGCATTTGCAAAATAAGACACAATAAGACACATTCGCATTTGCATGTGCATTTGCATTTGCATTTGCAATAGGTAAACGACGGAACGACGGGCATTTTTGCAGTAAATGACGCCCACCTTGCAAAACAAAAAGACCACAAGGTCTTCTCTCTATATATATGTCTTCTCTCTCTCTATATATCCCTATTTTTTGTTCTCCTGTTCTTCCGTGAGGGGTTCCCGTTGCCGCTGCCCAGAGGGTTTTTGAGGTAAGACTGATTCAAATCAAACGAACCCTACTCCATGGCTCTCCCATTTAGAAACCCACCTCCGGTTAGAGATCATGAGAGACAGTCATTTGCCGGAGTGTCAGCTGAAATGGAGTCGGATCCTCCTCCAAATCAGATTGTACCGGCGCTGCCGTTGCTGAAAAAAGGAAACCAATTTCTGAAGGTGGCAATGTTCTTGGCAAGTATGGTCATCCAATTCTTAGCCAACCCTCCAGACTATCACGTTCACCAGGCTCTTGTATACATCGCTTATGTCTCCTCTGTCTACCTCACTTTTTTCATTGCACTCGGCCTGTCCTTGTACCATATCTTCTACCCCTCGAATCCAAACGAGACGATTGTATGGATTCGGATTCACATGAATCTTATTTCAATCGGCTTCGGGTCTTTGTTGATAACTTCCATCCTTCGGACTTGTATCTCCCTTCCGATGCGTCTTCATGGGTTTGTTTGCCTTCTCATCCTGTCTGCCACTATTGCAATTATCATCTGTCTGCGTATCGAGTGGAAACATAAACGATCGATTCATACTCAATCTCCAAATCCATCGAGCCCTCCTGCGCCTCCGGTGGTCCAACAAGAGTTAGGCTTCAACGAAACCAGAGATGGCGATGAGCCAAATGTTGTAGGAGATGTTAACAGTGAGCAAAGAGCTCCGGAGGTAAGTCTTTCACTTCACCATGAGATTCCTTGATACGAATAGAGTGTAAAAGCACTTCTGGAATCTGCACCAGGAAAGAGATAACACCATGCATCTAGCTTCTCGGTTGCACCAAGTTGCTTAGTTTATGTTTTTTTATTTTAATTTTTGTGTGTGGTTTTAACTCTCTCTGCCCTTTTTGGGAAGAAGATGAGGGTTTTGGTTGTTGTGAGCTCACCACACAATCTTTTTTATTTTTCCTGTATTTGTGGCCTCACCACACAAACTTGCTTATGTTTCATTTGGTCTTTCTGTGACTATAAATTTATGGAGAAGTGCATGTTTATATTGATATAATTTGGATTGTCTCAAGAACCCATAATATAATATAATAGCGTAATAATAATAAAATTATACGTTATAAAGAATTTTAAAGATTTAAATTTCTTCTCCAGGCACTCAAATCCAGGGCTTCATCGACATCATGGAACTGCTGGAGGCAGAAGTTGAATCCGGCTTAATTTACTTTCTTCGTAACAAAGTTCGGGTTGACTAAACGGGGACTAGTGCTGGCGTAGTTGCTTACTTTACTGCCAAGGTTAGAGCTATAGATAATTAAATAATGTCATCTAGCTCTAATATAGTTTATCCTCAGTATCAGAGCTCAACATGAGACTGTTTTGTTTTGTTGCTAATTAATGGGTAATATGATTTTAATTAGGTGTTTTTAGCTGTTTTAATGGTCTTAGGTGCCGTTTGGAATGTCTAAAACAAATTAATAATGGAATCACAATCTCAAGAATATCTACTCGTAATTTTTTTTTAAGCTACTAAATATCATTTTAGTTGTTCTAACATCAAAGAACTCATAAATGGTTTTTGTAAGAGTTTAATCAAGAAGGATAATAACAAATGGATTTCTTAAATCAAGGGTTTAACAAAGAAGAAGAAAACCAAAGGAATGAAATCTAGCTTCAAATTCCCAAAATTATTTATGCAAATAAAAAATTTAACGGTTTAAATTAAGGGTTGAACAAGAAAAAATAGCATCAAAGAAATTTCTGAGAATCATTTTTTTAGTGGTTTAAATTAAGGGTTGCTTTGTGAGCTCCACAGATCCCAAATGTTTTATCGGAAACAAAACGTTCAAAACCGTGTTTGTTGATATGGGGACCAACACTGGACGCGCAACCATCTCCAGATAGTGAGAGAGATTGCATTAGTCAAATAAGACCCACCGCCAGACTTGGGGTTCTAATCTTTTCCTATGTTTTTGTGTTTCTGTCCGTCTATTTTGTTTTGTCGTTGCCCCAAGACCACCTTTTTGGCTTCGCCAGAGACAATCCGAGGCCTTAATTCAATGGCAATTGGTTTGGATTCGAATTAGTTGAGGGAAATCTTACGAACCCAATATCGATATGTGTCTTATTTTAGAATTTCAGATTTTGGTCGAAATATGGAAAATCACCGTGAATTTTCACAATTCCGAATTTTGGAACTTTGGCAAAATTTTAGAAATTTTTTATTAAATTTTTTTTATTATTATTAAAATTCTGAAAGACTACAATATTTCGATATTTTATCGAATATATATATATATATATATATATTTATTTATTTATAAAATAAAAGAATAATATTTATATATATGGCCGCTTCACCTAAAAGGGCATGCCTTACATTTTTGTTACCTAAAATGACATGTTTTTGACATATTTATCAAATAGGACACCCTTAGCATTTTTATTATTAGAAAGTGCATGCTTTTGACATATTTATCCTTAAGCTATGCTTATAAAAGCCAAACACTATAAGGGTAATATTGGAATACATACCCTCTTTGGTAAAATATTTCAAACCATGGCTTAAGTAGTGATATTTTAAGTTTAGGGTGACAAAACGGTACTTAACTCTATATAAAAATATTAAATTGTGATAAAATATTATTTTCCAAAATTTTGGACTGAAATTTTAGTAAATATCAGAGAAATATTTAAATTTACCTAAATTTTAAAAATTAAATTGTTTGAAATTTCAGTAGGACCAATGAGGACCCCAACAATACATGTGTATTGTGCATCTCAAACATCTTCAAAGTTATAATCCTTTATAGGCGAAATCATTTTTTATTATTATGGTCTAAATAACAAAGCGAAGGAATAGGGCTGCGATTTATCTCAAAGCAAATGCGATAGATCGCAAAGCAGGTGCAATCAAGTTTTGGGGCTGTGCTATCAGGTCTAAGTGCAATCTATCACACCATAGGTGCGATCGATCGTACTCACGCCTATTTTTTTTTTCAAAACCCCAAATTTTGGGGTTCATAAACCATTGGGATTATAAATAGGGGTCCTATTTCAAGGTTTTAGAGTATCCTACTTATTTCTAACCTAATTTGACAAAGGAGAAGAGGAAACCTAGGGTTTTGGGGGAGAAATTGCTTGGAGAGGAAGAAGATTGTAAGGAAAGCTTGAAGATCTTCCTCAAAGCTTCTAGGGAGCAATTTGGATCAAAGGGAAAGATCCCTAAGGTCAATATTCCTTCTAGCTCAACCTTATTAAGATGTTTTGTATGCTTAGATAAGATTATTTATGGATCATCAAGAGATCTACATGATTATGGATGAATTAAAGAAATGAAATATGATTTGAGATTGATATCTTCACTCATCTAACTCTTATATTATTATGATTATTGATTTATTATGATAAATGATGATAAGTATGGATTTACATGTTAATTAATGATATAGATGGATTTGTATGCTAGAAGCTTCATTTGTATGCTAGAAGCTTCAATTGACTCATGAATTATGCCTATGGATGTATGGAAATGATGATGAATGAGCTAAAATGGAGAAGAGATTGATTATGAAGGTATGGATTAGTGTGGGGTTTGGATGGGATGAATGTAGTTTATGAATGAGTAGTGATATTGTTTTGGAAAGTGAAAATGGGAATGACATTGTATACATAATTAAAGCATTGTATGTGTTTGTTGAAATGCCTAAGAATACTAAGTATGGAAAGTAATGATATTGAAAAGCTTGAATGAGTATATTAAGATATGCTATGATGAATTATGCTTAGAAATGATGTTAGAAATGTTAGCATGAATATATCAAGATATGAAGTATGTTTTGATAAATTTATGTTTATTTAAGTTGCATGGTGATTGATGTTCGGGTAGGCCAATGCTTAGAGGAAGTCTTCCATATCAGAAATTCTCTAACTAGGAAGATGTAATATAGCGGAATTGCTTGACGGAAGATGGAATCTAAGTGATGACTGAATTTGGATATTAATCACTACACTTAAGCACAAGTTCACATGTGTGGTAGTTTACAAGTCTCACGAGTACACAAACATGAACACGGACATTGCATGAACACGGATATTGCATGAACACGGACATCGCATGGACACTGGATATTGAATTACAAGGATAAGTACAAATACAATGACACACTGAATTACAAGTACAAGAACTTTGAATACTGAATTACAAGTACAACGATTCTGAACACTGAAATACAAGTACAAGTACAAGGATAAGGACACTGCATGATTTTTACAAGGACCCTAAAATTCAAGTAGCTCCAGTATTTGTTGATGCTCTCCATGGATTGGATTTCAAGTCCTGGATAATTATCATAGACATTTGGGATCTAAGAGTTCTAGGGGTTTATGCTTCTGTCGATGCACCTCCATGGATCTAAATATAAAGACCTCGTTAACTATTTTATGGGAAAAAAAACATGCATTGCATTCATGGTACAAGTTCAAGAGTTACAAGTCTAAGAGTCGCAAGTTTAAGAGTCAAACAAGGACACGAGTCAAGTTAAGTCATGATGTTCACATGTTTCCGCACTCTGATTATATTCATGTTATATTAAACTGCTATTGACCTTGCAATTGTTACATGATTTAGATATTGGATATATGCATGTGTTATTGTTGGTTAGTTTGGATATCCACTGAGTATTCAATGCTCAGTTGACCAGTTATTGTCGACAGGTTTAGTGCAGGATCAGGCAGCAACTCATTCGATGGAAGAAGAGTACTTTAAAGAGAGAGAAGTAGGTGAGCTTTTAGAGGAGGGAGCCTTTCTGAGTTGTTTTAGTTTAAATTTATGTTATTCAAAGATGTTGTTTAGACTATTTACCGTTATTTGATGACTTTACTCTACCTGATCATGGTGGGTTATGTAGACTTATTTAAGTTATTCAGGATGGTTTGGATTATATACATCGAAAGAAATTTTATAATTAATATTTTGAGAGCATTATCTTTTAGTTTTGCCTTATTGTTATGGCGGACCCAAAGTCGCATTATGACCAAGGTGGGGTTTGGGGGTTGTTACAATTATAATAAAAGTTTTCATCTTTTTCTTTAACATATGCACTTTTTCAGAGACAAAATGGCTATATGAACAATATGTACTAAGACTATGACGGTAGCCATTAGTGGTTTAGAATTTTTTTTTTTGTTAAATATCAAAACTAAAAAAAAATCTTAATCTTATTTTCAAACCCAGTCTCGATCCTAGAGCTTGGGGTTAGTCAATTATGTGGAGTAAACAACCTTTAATTTTAACGAATTATGTGGAGTATTATATACTTCATCATAATTTAATCATCAAGATGGCCACCAATTACTTAGATGATAGGCCCCACCTAACCTTCAATAACTTGTTAAAAAACTTCGCGAACATGGACCAATTCAAGGGTGATGGTATTCACTCACATTAGCAAAATAGTTAAATATTGTTAGGTGCCTTTCTTTGATGGATATCTTGTGATCAAGTTCGTTCTTGCATTTGTTCATATTTTTATGGCTTTTGTTGTGGGTAAAATGATGGTTTTATTACATTTCTGCCGACGAAATGTAATATTATCTTTTAGTGTCTTCATTTCAATGACACTTCAAAGATTTGGAATTCATAATTAGAGGTCTAATTGTTAATTTTCAGACCGGTGGTCTTTTGTTAATTGGGGCAAGAAACAAGAAACATAAAACAATAAGCAAAAAAGTGGTTAGCCCCAAAATGTTGTTTAGCTTTATCATCCACTTAATAGTCGAAATGTAATGGTAAAAAAAAATTATTCTCATATGAGTACAAATGAGGAGTGAGGAGTCTTAAACAACAAGAGGAGAAATATAAATATAGTAATGAGCTCTTCACCTAAATGGGTATGCTTTTCATTTTTATTACCAGCATGCTTTTGCCATATTTATTTTAAAAAATGCTTGCTTTGCATTGTTATTACCTAAAAGGGAATGCTTTTGACATATTTATCCCTTAGCTATACATATAAAACCCAAACACTAGTAACGGTAATATTGGGATACATACCCTATTTGGTAAAACTTTTCAAAACATGCCCTTATAGGTGACATTTTTGACTTAGGGTGACTAAATGGTACTTATCCTTATACTAAGGTATTCTTAGGCCGAATTTGTTCTTGAAAAAATTGAGTTATTAATATGAAAATAAGTCATTTTCATTTACTGATGCTGAAAATGAAGTGGATGGTAGGTGAAAGATAGAAACGATAGTTAAATTATTCTCATACAGTATATTTTTGTTTTAACTGTCCCAATAGGGTGTCAATGGACAATGTGAGCTGGGTTAGGGATTGACCCCTAATAGTCTCAGCTCCGTCTATTTACATATTTATATTTTGTATTGTTAAGATAAAGCATATAACACGTATATACACATTGTTATAATATAATAGTATGTGTGAGCACGTATTTTACTCACTCAGTTTGACTGTGAGTCACCACCTATTTATTTTGAGGGATAGTTCTCGGGTTTAGATTAAAGTCGATAATCTCAATCAGAGTTAGAGTAAGTGGTTCGATTAAGTCTCAGGAAAGGGATTAGGCATCCCGGGACTCCTGTCTAAGACGGTTACCTACTCCCTAGGTTTAAGCCAAATAAACCGAAATTAATAAAAATGTTTAAGTGTTTAGCCTAGTGCTAATCCAAGAAGGAGAAAATCCTAAACTAAGATCGAACTCGGGTTGGATTGCCTATGTACCAGTCGGAGCAGGATCAGACCGAGCATAGTTCGGGTACATGAACCTGTGTCGGGGTTAAGGAGAGTGTGTGTGTGCATCAGGGTGGCTTAGGATTAGCTTGGGGGCTAGGGTTGATTGACCGAGGAGGTTAAGTGCATCAGTGTGGCTAGGGTTTGAGCCTGGAGGCTAAGGCTGGGCCCTGAGGCTAAGGTTTGGGCCCGGATGCTAAGATTTGAGCCCAGAGGTTAGGGATTGGGCCCGGAGGCCTAGGGTTGAGCCCGGAGGATAGGGTATAGGCTCGAAGGCCTAGGGTTAAGCCCCGAGGCTAGGGATTGGGCCCAAAGGCTAAAGATTGGGCTCGGAGGCCTAAGGTTGAGTCCAGAGGCCAGGATATAGACCCGAAAGCTAAGGATTGGACACAGGGGCTAGAGGAATTTACCATGGTTAAGGAGTATGCACTGGAGTGGCAAAGTAAGGTGTGCACTAGAGTTGCTAAGCCAGGTGTGCACTGGAGTGTTCCCTAAGCACTTTAGGCTCTTGCAGGTATGGAGCTATTAGAGAGAGAAAGTGAATGGATGCTACAATTGAATTGCTTTTGGCTCTAAATAGGGCTGTTATGGGTGAAGATGGAGGGCTCTAAACTAGGTTGTTATGGGCTTTAAACTAGGCTACAACTGTGGGCAACTAAACTTTATACATACATACTTTAAACACACACACACATATATATATACCAGCACATAGCCATCCAATTATTATAGTGCTTCCTATAGAGTTTGAACCACAAGGATAACATCAGCTAGCTCTGCTTCAAATGTGATGCAAGAACTTTGAAAAAGTCACACCCAATTCACAAAACTTGGATATACTAACCTCTAAAAGTTTTCTAATCCTCCAATTGCAACCAAACAATATTCATTGGTCAACTTGAAGGATACCCCAACTTCACACGAGTTATGAAGCTGAATTCATGAAGAAATATAACATTTTCGAATGTGAAAATAAATAGTGAAAACAATAGGTGCCAGAAAAGTGATCATAAGCTTGAACTTTGATTCATGATTGAAAATTGACCAGTATACTTTGATTCATAATTGAAATTTTCATTTGCTCTTTCTCTTGGTATGGGAGAGTTTGGGCTGTTTTGTTTGGCCATGTGATTGTTTAATAACTCAATATCTCCACAAGTAATCATCGGGTGCTTGATGAGTTTAGATTCTTATCCAAATTGATCAGCACACAAATTCTGATTTCATAACAATCAAAACAGATGTTGCCTTTGTGATTATGGATGTCGTGCTAAAATTATACTTACATCTAAAGCTAAAATAAAAGATTAATAAAAGCTTGTCAATGTGCTAGGGGAGCATCTTTGAGCCAGACCTTGTAGATGAGAGGAGATCCTGGATTCAGTCCCAGAGGACGACTTCTGAGTTGGAGATAGATCCCACTAACTAACATACTAAACCGTAAATGATGCCTCTTACTACCAAAAGATAAAAAGAATAAAAAGAAGAGTATCTGCCCTATAGCCTATAGGAGATCACGTAGCTTTCAAGTAGGCATGAAAGAAATAACTACTATGCTGCGTTTGTTTCGAAGTAAAATAGAGGAAAACAAATGAATATTAAGGAAAATGTCAGTTGTCCTAAAGAAAGTACACTTGGAAAATGAAATTTTCCGTGGAATTCATTTGTTTTCCCCTATTTTACCTCGAAACAAACGGAGAAATGAAAATCGCATCTATCATCATCTTTTCCACTGAACTCAAGCAAAATAACCTCATCAATTAAAGAGAAATTGGCAAGACATTGTACAATTCACATGTTTGATTCCCATCTAGACCTACTTGTGGGCTTACATATCGCATATAAATTCAAGGAACGGCCGAATGGGAGAGATCACCTCTACCAAAAATTAACTTGACTGCAATTCACCTCTAATCATGTACCTAATCCATCATCAATTGACCGCATATGAAATGCCAGATTGATATGAAGAGAATGGCATTTGAAACAGACTCACATATAAGAATTACCTGTAAATTTCTACCAATAATACATACTAAGCTTCGAATAATACATACTAAGATGTATTGTGAAGATAATGGCATTTGAAACAGATTTCCTAGTAACTATGGGATCAACCACAAAAATGTGGGGGACTTGACACACCTGATTTTTCACACTTTTCTTTCTCCTCTGTGTTTTGGTGCAAGCCAAGTTAAAATACTGAAACCTTGTAAGAGCATCTCCAACCGGGCTCTAAAAACGCAAATTAGAGCCCCCAACTCCCTCCAACCGGGCTCTAAAAATGGGCTCTATTTTGATAAAACAATTTTGGGTCTCCAAATTTGGAGACCCAAGTGGGGGCTCCAAAATCTGTCTCCAACACTATTCATTTATGTAGAATACCAACTTTATCCTTATTCACATATCTATTTTAAATTATATACCAACTGTATCCTTTTACACTTTTCGCCCTACTTTCATAAAATTAGTATAACTTTCAATATATAAATCTGATTTTTATAAAATTGGTACCGTTGAAAAGATATTGACGATACCATTAAAATGAGACTAATATTAAATATATTTAATAAAAAATTTTAAAAATTTATAAATTTTGTTTAAATAAAATCTTATTTGTTGAATAGTGATAGAGATAGAAATAGAGAACTATGGTTGGAGTTGCTTCAAATAGGGAAATGCTCTAAACATACTTTTTCAATAAACAATAGTATTTTGAGTCTCCAAAATGGAGACTCCGGTTGGAGATGCTCTAATAGCGCAAACACAACAACAATCACGTGGTAGAAATAACTGAGGACAAAAAACATAAACTCTTCTCTACCTTGCGTACCTGATCTGATCACTGAGCGGAAAGTTAATTTTGCTTTGACACCTCCAACAATGTGCTTTGGAGGTGAGGTGTGGGGGTGAGTCTGGGACAACAATAAAATAAAATAAACCAATAAACTAAATATATAAGGAATTTCTCACTTATCCAAATAAATTTTTAAAAAAATGAAGTTGTGAGATAAGAGAAATGGAACATACCTTGTATTATAAAGCGCACAAGAGGTTATATGGATTATAGAGAAAACCCTGTAAGATGTAAAAGAAATGAAGCAGAGCGATAATGGGAACTGCAAATCAGAGAAATGAGATATTAGGTATGTAAAAGAAATGAAGCAGAGCGATAATGGGAACTGCAAAACAGAGAAATGAGAGATTAGGTCTTTCTCTAGTTTTCAAGCATCACCAAAGACAAGGGGACAAGCCAAGTAAGATGAATGAGGAGAGGGACGGTTTTCGTTGGGGAGTGAAAGTTGAGAGAGAGAGAGAGATGGAGAGAAATAGGAAATCGATTCATAGCCAATCACAATTGAACTCAATCGGGGAGAGTTCAATTGTACCCAAAGGTCAACACGTGCCCTTGTTAACCCTATTAACTGTGGTTAAGATTACTCACCTTTAGGGTTACTAAAGTTTTAACTTAGATTAAGAATTTTTAACCCTTGAGGTTAATATTTTTTTTCTAAAAACTATGGTTAGATTATTGAATCATATGGGTTAATAAAGTTTAATCATAGTTAATAATGGTTAAAAGAAACACATGTTGACCTCCCTATGGGTGCGATTGAACTCGAATCATGTAACTAACACTCACTCTCTGAACACACACTAGACCTAAGATAGCCGCTAAGGTGCCATAAGGTAAGTCCAAGCAACTATCTTTGATTTGATTCAATATGGATAAAGGGAAAGGGGGGTTTAAGTGAAGAGAGAGTTTAAAGAGGGAAGAGAGACTCTTGGGTTATCTTGATTCACATGCGGGTCTGGGTTGGGGGATACATTTTTACATTTTTGCTCATTTAATAAGAGAGTTATTAATAATTAAGTAAGAATTAAGCGGGTGGGTGAGGGACACATGGTAAATAAAGGCTTTTATCTAGATGAATTGTATTTAGATGAGAAAGAGTTTTATTAGATTACTAGCAAAGACCCCATGCAATGCACGCGTTGAGGGATGACGAAAGACATGGAAATTTTAAAAAAATATTATATCAGTAGCTCCATTACAACTTGTGAAGAAGCACAGAGACAATATATCAATAAATAAATTTAATAAACAGAGATGCAAGAAAAACCCACCAAGAATTCGACTATAGATAAAAGGGGAAAAATCATCAGATATGATGTACATTACATTATTCAGAACAATTTTGAGAACTTACAAACAATGAAATCAATGAGAAAGATAGGGTATAACCAAGAAATTGAGGAGGCATAGTAATTGTGGCTTCAAATCTTTCTATGCCTCTACCCACAAATCATACCTGAAATACACCTCCTTCCTGTCAACCAATATTGTAGTGTACAACTCAAACCTTTTTATGTTCTCCCAGGGCAGAGATTGCAACTTTTGTGCACCATTCCCATTCCTTGCCTCTTCCATCCTCGCCCCAAAGCATGAATTTTGCGTCAACCTAAAAGCATGCATGGAAAGAAGAGGTTTTCAGAATCGGTAGATTATCTTTATAGCTAAGCTGCTCTTCCGAAACCAAATAAAGAAGTAAAAATAGTAGTAGGGCCACATGATCATATCTCTCTTCTAGATCTCTCTTTATATGAGAAGATTAAAACCTTTCGTATGAGGAGTAATGTGAAGGGTTGTAACTGCACTACCACAACCAATATTGCATTCATTATGTTTGAAACTCATGAGATCCCCTCATAATTGAAAAGCTTGGGATTTACTTTCTCGAAATAAAAGAAAACGTACAGAGGTATTTAAGGGGGTAAATCAAGGCCACCATATGTCCATGCACATGCACATGTTTCATAAGTAGTAATTAATAAAAATTAAAGTAAAGGAGGAGTGTATGAGGCTCTTGATTTGCTAAGTCAAAATATAATTTATTTTGGAGATTTATTAATGGGACCACAATTTGATCCATTACTTGGATTAATTAGTGACGGTGTGGCGTCAACTTATTGGTTCAACTAAGGGTAGTATGCCATATTATCAGACACATGGCTTTAACCTGAAGCAAGAATCGAGAAATTTTAGTTATGCCACGTGGCATCAACCGGCATATAGTATTAGTATAGATAGATAGATGGGAATGAAGAAATGGGTTGTATAAGAATAAATGAAGGGTTAAAAAACTTTAATAAAATAGTAATTAGTGAAAAGAGAGAATAATGGTAATTAATTAACATTTCCATACACACATTGAGTCAAATTATTAGTTGAAAGATGTGCCATGTGGCAGCAATTTGAAGAGAATAGAGAGCAATGGAGTGTGCCACGTGGATACTAATTGCTATATAGTAGTAAGTATAGATCTCGAATTAAATAAATAGCATCAACCAATTTTATTTTATTTTTTTAATAAATAGCAATGATTAGAGGACCAGTACATCCTCCACTAAAGTTACAGCTATGTTCTCGTGTCCCTTTTTACCTTCATTTAACTCTAGTTAAGCTTAACTAAATTAAAGTTAAGATTTTTGTTTTTTTGTTTTAAATCAAGGTTGAATTGCTTAACCCTAGGGGTGAGTAAATCTTGATCACAATTAATGAGTGCTAAAAATCAACCACCCATAAGCTAAGCATTTTCTTGAAATTAATATGACCTAGCCTACCATGCCATAGGTCAAAAGACTCAGTGATATAAGCAGAAATAACTGGAGTTTCATTCATAGTGTTGAACTTGAACATTCCCGCTACAAGGTATCTATTCCTGATAAATATTCCATTTCTAATTACAACGACCTTGTCGGACTCAAAAACCAGCTTGTATCCGAGCTGCCGAGACAAGGTTCTTTCGAATATCAAGTACGTGCAGAACGTCCTTCAGCTCAATAATATTATAGGAGGTAAACTTCAGCTTTACTATTCCCCTTCCTGCGACCCTTGAAGATGAAGAGTTGCCCATGAACATGTTCATTCATTCCTTCCCCCACTAGTTCGTAGGAATCAAACATGTTCTTGTCACTGCAGACGTGACGAGTGGCTCCAGTGTCAATCCACCACTCAGACTCTTCGCCAATCATATTGGCCTCAGCCACGACTGCAACCATGTAAACATTGTTTCTCTTCTCTTCCTTCTTCACAAACTTCCTCTTCTTCTGAAAATTTCCACTCTTGTTAATCTTGCAGTTCTTGGCATAGTGTCCCATCTTACCACGAGAGTAACACTCCACATCCTTCTTGAAATTACCGGTGTTATTGTTATTGCTACTGTTATTGCTGTTGCTGTTACTGTTGTTGTACGGACCCTTCTTCTTCTCAAACTTCTCTATCCTTTTAAACTCTTTCTTTCTCGGTTGAAACTTCTTCGATTGATGTGAATCAACCATATGAGCCTTAGCAGTCGGCTACTCTTTTTTGTCACGCTTCCTGCTCTCTTCTTCTGCCCTAACATGGTGCAACAAGATTTCAAGATTTCAGTTTTCCTTCTTGTGCATCAGCTTCGAGCGATACTCCTTCCAGGATGAAGGAAGCTTGGCAATGATAGCGTTGACATGGAAGGTTTCATCCAGAACCATTCTAGCTGAGGTAACCGTATCCGCTATCTTCTGTAGCTCTTGTATCTGCTCCATTATGGTCTTTCCATCAACCATCTTAAATTCAAAGTAGTTTGCAACATGAAATTTCTTTGTTCCAGACTCCTCTGCTAGGTAGACTAGCCTCAACACCTCCCACAAGTCTCTGGCTTGCTTGGTCTTCCTTGAGTGTTGTTCATATAGTTGGTCCGACAGTGAGTTGAGGATGTGATTTCGGGCTATATCATCATCATCAATCCACCTTTGTACTTGTGCAGTAGCGTAATCCAAATCTATTTCAGCGATGTCGGGATCTTCTGGAATTTTCAGACACTCCTCCGTGAGGACATAATCAACCTTTGATTGCTTCAAGAAAAACTTCATCCTCTGCTCTCAGTGGTAGAAGTTCCTTGCATCGAAACGGGGCATCGGCTCCGTCTGGTTCAATCCTCGCATTTGCAAAGCAGCCATGGAGATAGACTATATCTTCAAATTGTTGTTGTAATTGGGCTAAATTCCTGCACACATAGCCACTTAGCAAATACAGACAGATAATAATGCAGTTAAACAAACAATTAATTATTTAATTAATTAAGATAGAGAATCGCTTCGCTGAGAGGCGCTACAAGAGAGTCTTTCTTGAAGATAGTCGAAGCCTCCCATGTGCAAGGGATATGGCAGCTCTATCTCCGGGATACAACTCAGCTCGGATTCTCTCCAGTCTTCCCAACGAGTTCGCACTACTCGGTAGAAGACCAAGTACTGATCTTCCTTTAGGATGTCCTTCAAAATAAATATATGTATATCCATTTAATTAGGGTTTGCCTAATTATCCAAGTGTCCTAAAGTCCCATCGGATTTACAGTAAGAGATAATCTAATTAATTAGACAATATCCAAAATTACCATTTTACCCCTTAGGGTTTAAGGGTCTGTTTGGTTACAGGGTTAGGTTAACTCTGGTTTGGTCTAATCCTGGTTTAACCTATTCCAGTTTAGGTCTGTACCTATTCTGTTTGGTTACAGAATCTAGTTCTGTCCAGAATCAATTCTACACAGAATCTGATTCTGGTTTGGCCAGAATCAATTCTGCCTTAAGGTCTGTTTGGTTACAGATTTTAAGTTAATCCATTTTAATTTAACCCGAGTTTGTTTGGTGACAAGATTATACTTAATCTGATTTATTAGTTTGGTACAAGAACAGGCTTGTCTAGATTAGCCCATTCCACATGATACCCCTGATGGGGTCCATCAGTGGATATGGTAGGATAACATCGAAATCGGATGGTCACAGATGGTTCTGCCTCATGTAGGATAGATCCACTGTTACTACTCTATCTGGAAGCCCAGATCGGGCAACTGAATAGTATGGATGGTTGAGAAGCCCGAAGGCATTCTGCAACCTCATCAGGAGCTAGACAAAGCTGTCCATTTCCTGGTATCCATGGATCTGGATCGATCCAGATAACCTGTTTGGGGGCCTGGTTCTGGGTTCTGGGCCTCTGGATAATGGGTCAGGGTCACCATCTTCTCCTCAGGCTCAAGGACCACCATTAATGGAGGTCTCCAAGTTAGGGTCCTCCTAAGAGGTCCCTAGTACGGAGTCATCCTGATGGACCATGGCTACTCGGAGTAGACTGGACTAGGGTGCACTTACTCTAATCTAGTGGCTCACTGGGCCCACTCTTGGCTCACTGGATTGGGTTCACAGATTAGGCTCACTGGCCTCTATGCTCCGTGGTCCTGGGCTCACGGATCAGGCTATACTCCACGGATCAGTATTTTATCTGAGTTCCAACAACTCTCAAACCCTCCCTAAGCCCCTCTATTTATAGAGGACCCAGGTCCCCTTGCATGCGCATGGGCTCAGCCACCTAGCTAGGCCCTCCTGCACCAGACAGACCACATGGCACACAGGTCAGGCCTTGGTCAGAGCAGCCCATCATGGGCCTGCACCCACTGACCCCAAGGCACTCAGAGATCTGATCCACCTGACACACATCAGGGTTCTCAGATCGCACTCACGATCCGACAGCCCAGATCAGCCCTAGCTTGAGACTTGATCAGACGGCTCTGATCAACCACTCTGATCATCCGATCAGGGTCAAAGTTCGCCTCATGTGCCCAAAGCCCAAAGCCGCACCGCACCCGACCCCGAGCCCATGCCCGTAGCGTGGTGCCGTGTGCGTGTGCGTGTTGCGCTCGTGCTCGCTGCGAGCGCAGCTCGCGCGCCCCTAGTTATCGTCTAAAGGAATTGGTGGGTCAAAGTCTACACCTCACTCTTAGTTGTTGACAAATAAGCAACCATATGAGTAAATAAACTCTTTAGATTTCTTTACTTTTTCGATGTGGGACTAATGAACTAAGGGAAATGCACTAAAACTGTGTCCTTCTGCTCTTTCAAGAGATTAAACACCCAACCTAACAAGATTAAATTAATTGGGGGGTTTTAGTCCATGATTAAAATCAAAAACCCCGGATCCTAATTGATCCTGTATTTTATTAATTTAAAAACAATTTTAAATCAAAAATCAACAGTCAGGTGGAGATTTTGTAGTTTATAATGGTGCCCAGGAACACTTAGTACATAGCCATTGTAATATAGTACAATAGCCGTTTCAGATTTTGGGTATTCTTATTGAACGATCAATGTAGTGACTGGCGGAAGCTGGCCCCACACTTTTTTTTTTTGAAAACCATCTTGTTTTGGTATAACTTATGGGTCCTCACAGTTTTTATATTTTTTTAGTATACTTGGCCCCAATTTTTTTTTTGTTTTTTGTTTTATATATCGAGGGCCCCCTGATTTTTTTGTCATATATTAGTGGGCCCTACAATGGAGTGTGGTTATGCCCTTTAGTCGCCCACATGTCCTATTGACACCCTTGCAACCTTATCTATGGTTTAAAATTCCCCCTTTCTTAGGTTCACCTCTATCCTTGGTTTTTTAGAAAAAAATATTTAAAATTTTAAGCCTTAAGAGATGAATTTTAACGAGGTTTTGAACTTTTTTTGATATTTTTAAAAACAACCAAGATAGGTGGGGGAATCTTCAACCCAATTAAGGGGTATAATAGGACACTGGCGACCTCAATGACATATACCGGAAAAATTCTCAAATTAAAAAAAATTACCTCAAAATTTTTTTTTCTTGAGGGCTACGCCCCGAACCCCCCAAGTTCCACACCCTCAAAAAGCCATTAATTTTTTTAAATGTGTAATTT